>WSUE01000001.1:43443-278495 GCA_019633535.1 Tulasnella sp. JGI-2019a
CCAAAACCCTAGGGCAATTTAATTTTTTTTTTTTTTTAAAACCGTTTTTTGGCTTGATTAATGGTTATAATTTTTTTTTTTTTTTGTAATTGTGGGTTTGGGCAAACCCCCCCCCCCCCCCCCCCCCCGGAGCTGCCAGAGCCTGCCAGCTCATGTCCGACGGTCAGATAATATTCCTGCGATCATTCACGCAGTGAATACCACATAGATGCCACGACCCACAATAGCCTTGGGTGTAATTGAGACATTCCCATCTATCATAAGCGGAGTATCCAAAGCTTTAGGTTGGCAGTCAAGCCAGTGTGACGGGGATACGGATGCGCATATTATGCCTGCACCAAACGGCTTCCGGCTCTCTATTTGCCGGACCGCGTTGTGGGAACAGCAAGTACAATAATTTAAGAGCTTTCTTGACTAACTCCTTGTACTCAATGCCACACGAGACCTTGCGCATTCCGCAGCCTGCTGATGATTCGACAGACTGTGTAATCGTGGCCACCCTCGAACTTAACGACTCAAGTCCTAGGGACGGAAATCCCCGTCCCATCGCACTGGTATGTAAGCACATGCCATTTCGCTCAACCAGAAGGCGCCTAAGGATCCTTCTCAGATTCTTCATGGTGTCATGGGGTTTGTCTTAATCTCCAAATAGCCAAACTTAGTTCCATTCATTTTGACAAAATGTCGCATTGCCCAGCCATAAGGATTACCTGTTCCAGAAGCGTTTGGCGAAGCGCCTGCCCATGGACTCTTGTCGATTCGATTTCCGGTCAGTCTGGTGATCGTGAAGAGGAACTGTTGCTATGCTCATAACTCTCTATTCTTAGGGGTAACCACGAGACTGGGGGTAAATGGTCTATAGGCGGCCTCGCTGACGATGTAGAAGACATCAAAGCTGTTGTAAGGTATCTTACCACTGTCCTCGGGTATACCGTAGCTTTGGTCATCGGTCACTCTCGAGGGAGTGTCACTGGCATGAAGTGGGCTTCGACGACGGCAGAAGGGAGCGCTATACTGGGGTACGTGAACGTGGCCGGACGTTACCGCATGGAGGTGAGTCACAGATCACGGCATACGATATAGATATTGAAGTATTCTCAGGAAGCGAGAGGTCAGCCCTCTGGGAACCCATCGTACGCACTTTATAGAGCCACACGTTCATGATTCTCCTACAGCTCGACTAAAGGCCCAACAGTTAGAAGAAGCTCGGGAGAAGGGTTACTGGGTCATGTCAGCTCGAGTTGCGGGTACTGAGGTGCATCGCAAGTGCTACCCAGACAGTTTTGAGGAGTTTACGTCGTGGGACACGAGCTATGTCTCAACGGAGTTCCCTCCCCGGGCTGATGCTCTGACCATTCAAGGTCTCGCAGACAAGGTTATTCCACCGTAAGCCGAAAAGCCACAGTCTCTGTGGCCGACATTAATCCCCGGAAATACACAGATTCGACGGTATACTTTACGCGCATGCCCTTTCCGGCCGAAGCGGGGTCACGCACACGCTTCATCTGGTAGAAGAGGCGGACCATAACTTCGTTGGAGTGAGTGTAAATAGCTCGTGGCCGTGTAAGAGAACAATCACTGACCGACTGGCCGACCGACTGGTTCAAATTTACAGTTCCATGACGATCTTGTCGAGACTATAGTAGCTTGGTGGAATCGGAAGCAGCAAGGCATGTTGAAGGACGGGCTTTGGATTGTGAACGAAAGGACAAAGATGTAGATGTCAGGCGAGCTTCTTGTGTTTCTGATTGCAAATCGTGTTGCTACCAACGCACATGGCTAGAATTATAATGACATGTCCCCTCTTTCCCGAATGCAGCTATTTTACATCCATCTGCGCACTATGTTAAGGGCGGCTGCGGCGAATCACGGACTTATACCCGGTAATCCAGGAAAACCATTTCATAGCGTCGATCAACTCTCTTTGCTGAGAGCGCACGCGTTGTTATTTGCCTCACCTATAGGGCTTTATGGGAAGTGACGGCATACCCATCTGTTTCTCCGACAACAAGCCAAATTTTCAAGGCAGTCCACCTATTTATGAGGATCCTTCGCGCAGTAGAGACGCTGCGAGTCAATGTTTCGAGGGAGATGCTTAAAGTATCATGCAAAGCCGATCACTCCCGACGCACTGCACCTTGCCTCTTGAATCTTATTCGTGTCGCTCTGGCTCTGGGAGTAATACCTCCCACGACACGGCTTCGCGTCTCAGCAACCTAACTCTGTGTAGTATGCCTTTTCCAACGGCGTGGCATTCTATTGAGTTCGGTTGAAACGATAAAGGGGGGATTCTGGGGATCTGTCCTCTCCAGGTACCCCGCGCTTGGTCGTTGCCCGTTCTTTGGATCGCTTCTGGTCTCCTACCGAGATTCTTGTACCCGAAGCCCATCTTGGGTTCTCCCCTGCACCTATTGCCGATGCAAACCGGGTTGTTCAAGTATATACAACGATATTAGCGGCCTCGGGTGCTGTGGGGGATTGTGAAGCGGGTGACTCACCCTGCGCAATGCAAGCGCGTCGCTGGCTAGAACACCGAGATAGTAACAACAGTACAAGTCTATTGTGCATTGCAAAATACGAGTTAATCACGCCGGACATTTAAGCTACGCGTCACCATGGCCTAAGCTTCGGGTGTAGTAGAGAGTCTCACAAGCGAATTTCAAACACCGTAGGTATCCGCCGAGTATATCTTCCTTTCGCCCCCTTCCATTCTATGCGCAGATCGAGGGCTCCTACTGATTCTGATAGACCAATACCCACATCCTCACGCCCTATCCACACTCGGCCGCTCCTGCAACTTGCCGGAGCTCTGACCGATCCAGGCTAATTCCACATCTGACTGCCTCCACCACAACTACCTAAAATCGCAGGAGTATCTCACACTTCTGCAACGTAAACACCTAATACACCGAAGGATATCTTCGAGTTGTGTTCCCTCCCTCGGTCTCATCGTTACTGCTCCAAGTATCCGGCATACGTAGCAGTCGGTCAATCGTCCGCTGAAATCGGAATCACACCGCAAAGGCCTGGACACCTCACCGATCTACAACATGTCGCTTGTCAAACAGGAGGAGTTTGCCATCTTGGAGAAGGTCATCAAGTGCGTGACCTGTCTCCATCGAGTCTCTGACCCCGCGTTCAGCTTGCGGGCGCTATCGCCCGAGATTCTAAATTGGACCACTTGCTTCCATTGCACGATCTAGCATCCGGAACCGTCTTACCGCTCTCAAGCAGAAGGTGGATTTCATCAAGACTCAAGATGTACTGAATATATACGATGCCATGGTCAAGCAAGGTCGGCTTTAATTTCCTCTCAACCCCCTGCCCCTCCTTCGCGCCCCATCGCTGACTCCCCTCACGCGTCTTCTTCACCTGACATGCTACTATATCACCCACATCCAGTGTCCTTGCTTATCGAAGTACGCGATGAAGAAAATTTCTCTCAACCCTCAAACCGACTGGACAAGACTATGTCAGACGTATTCAGCCTCCTATCGCTCTTCTTCTTACGGATAGGCAAGACGCGTGAATGTCCGGCGACGTACTGTCAGATTGCATCTATACGGGTAAGTGTCCATTTAGCGTGTTCTTCAAGGGGCCTGCTGATCATTGATATTAACCTTTTCGTAGCAACTCCTGGATCACATGAACGAGTCCTCTTCCTTCACGGATGCGGACCTGAAACCCTTCCGGTCTCGACTGAACGAATTGCGACAAATTGTCGTCAGCGACAAGGAGAGCGGAAAGCATCCCGAAGCCATGACCATGTTACTTGAGCGCAAGCTTAATGCGTGTGGTACGTGACCCTGACACCTTCTCCTTGGCCTGAAGGCAAAGTCTAAAAGGCAAATCGAATCTCTTCACTTCCAGATGTCGTATTAACGGAACTACATGAGTCTCTCTCCGTGTTATCGGTCGAACTCGTCCCCATCCATCAGAAGCTTGTTGCTCTACGCCGCCAGCTCGTCGCTCTTGCAGCCAAGCAAAAACCATCGAAGACCGACCTCAAGCCTTTGCAAGAGGAACTACGAAAGCTCGATTCGTGAGTGTACAAAATTTCATGCCAGGCTATTGAGGTTGACATTCAAGGATGTTCATGGCCTATCCCTTACTTAGTAAACGCGTCAACGACCGCTTCCTCGGTCCCGACGGCACACCTGTCCCTTCATCACAGGCACTGGTTGTCGGCATACTCGAAGAATGCTTCGAGATCGCGCACGAGATCGAGGCACGCGAAAAGGATGTATCATTCACCCTCAAGGCCATCTACGACCGACTCATGGAGATCCGTGGACAGCTCGAGAGCTTGGTGATGACCCATCGTTGGACCTTGAGGGAGACCGATCTTTGGAACTACGAGAACGCGTTGAGGGATATCGATAAAATGAGGGTCGACGGCAAGTTTGTCGACAGCGAGGGGAATAAGCCGCAAGGGCAATATGTACGCCCGTTACCCGTTGGTCCGGTTACCTAGGTACTGATCGTTGGTTCTAATTTCGTGCAGGTACTACTGTACCTCCTCCGACGATGCTATGGACTCATCTACCGACTGCTTTCGTCAAGCGAGCCTGTCTCTGAGGAGCTCATGCCCATTGTGAGTTGTAACCATACTTCCGCCATTCACATGTAGGTCGCTCATGATGTATCGAAGGCAAACAAGTTGTCGACGGTAAAGAAGTGTCTCAACGAAGTCCTAAAGTATGGCGGGCCCTTCACTGCGCGCGACCTGTACCCTGTGCGTGTAGGTAGAGGGAGTGCTTATTGCTGTACTGATGCGATCATATACATAGTATCAACTGGCCCTGTATCAAATCGACCAAACGCGAAAGGATGGAAAGTTCGTCAGCTCAGAGGATGGGAGCGTACCGGAAGGGCAAGGGATTCTGATGGCGCATTTGAATGAGTGTCATGAACTATTGGAGATGGTCAGTCGTCACACATTCTTAAAAAAAACCATTGAGCTGGAACTGATGATGACATTTATCTGTATAGCTGAAAGAGTCGATGAGTGATGAGGAAGATGAGGATTCATGAGATGGTATAATCTTTCTAGCCTCCCCCCTTTATGTCTTCTTTCTAGGTTACGGGACTTCATGACATTGATATACCAATGGAAATCTTATTCACAATTTGCAAACACTGACGTGTGAGATGATGTCACTCTTCTCCCGCACCATGTTAGTTTGATGATGAGCATTGTCGACACTGACAGTTGCAGCGCGACGGATCGACCACGTCACACGTCGCACACCTTGTCCTCCATGATTTCTTTATTTAAAAAAAAAAAAGTAATGACACATAAGGGATCGTTGCGACTTGAGCGAAGAACACCACATAGGATACAGAGATTCTAAAGAAGATGCAACAACCCATAGCGAGATGGAGAATTGATGTATAATGGATAAAAATCCACGAAATAAACCAAAACCAAAAAGCTCAAGAGGACACCTTACGCGTTTTCGTGATGTCCAGCGAGGATGTCTGTGGGTCCATGAGTGTCCTCTTCGGCGATGAGTCTGCGTCTGTACGCGACCGAGTTCCTTGGGGTCGTGTTCTGATACAAGACGTCGATGGCCTCGAGGAAGAGACCGTTCGTGTCGGAATGCAGAAGTAGGTGAAGGTGAGGCAACCGACGCGGGCCAATCCCCCACTGCAGTTTGCAGGTGTCCTCTGGAATGCTCCAGAGGCCAAGGAGGCAGGGACTCCCGGGAGACAGCCGCGTCCTCCAGAGCGTTATACGAGTAGATTTCGCTCCGGGAGCACTCTGGGAGGCCCGGGAGGCCCAGGAGTGCTCTTTGCCCTGAGCACGCCCTGGCCTCAAATCCTCTTCTATCGCCCCGTTCTCAGTGACACCCCAACCGCCCTTTATGGTTCTACATATACAGTCCTAGGAATCTACTCACAAATTGAAGGCTAATGCAATTCTCCTTGTGGACGGGCGGGCAGCCAGTGAAAAGATATATCTTTTACCATGCTTCATACACCGGGTAGAAGGGTCCATGAATCGAAGTAAACGGGTCCATTCGTGCCTGTATCCCAGTGTTCCCCGGCCTCCTGGGGCTCCCAGAGCACTCCGGGAGCTTCGCGCGTTCGTAAAGCACTCTGGAAGCTTCATGTGTTCGTAAAGCCCTCCCCGGAACAGCTTGTCCTCATGAGACAGCTTAAAACTGCAGATGCCAGATGAAGAACACTTTTACGCGAAGGTCGGCATTCCCCGGACATGAATTGACGAGGCAAGGAAGGAAATGATGGATCAACGTTTAGGAATGCGAAAAAAGAAAAGAGAAGAAAGGAAAGGTGAAAGGAGAGTCAAATTACCGATACCAAAATTCCAGAGCCAATTCAACGTGGTTAACATGGACATGACTTTCGCTCTCACGTTGAGTGGAAACTCTCCCTGATCCGAGTGATGGGTCCCCAAGTCGCAGCGAAGAGCGCGATGTAGATGCACATGAACGCGATGAAAACCTTTTGAGCGGCCAAATTAAAGGTATCGACAGCGACGATGGCAACGATGTATTCGCAGATTAACGCACCCACGGCGCCGGTGAGGAGTAAGGAGTGATCGACAATGTCGCCCATAGATGCCTGTGGGATGATGGTTCTGAGCCCCTATGCGGATCTGTGTGGAAATGGTACTTCCAGCTAGGAGAGCACCGAAGAAAGTACAGCGGAAAGGGTGGACACGATGAGCGACTCGTTGGCTGTTGTAAGACCGCATCCACCACCCGTGCCCAGACCCGGTGTGCCGAAAGCCCACAGGAGGTCGGGCATGACCTTGACACCACTAATGGTACCGGTGTCATAGCTAAAGCGGTTGCGGGATTGTAGAGGGAAAGTTAAATCAACCAGACACGGGGGACAAGATATAAATATTAGCCCTCCCCGAACGACATAGTCAACTCACTCAACCACTCGTTGATCTTTCGGGCTATAACAAGTGAGTCCTTTAGCTTGCTATCTTCCCGTATTTACCTTCCCCCTCTCCGCTTTCTTCTTTCAGTGCTTCCAACCTCTTTCATCGCCAGCTGCATCAGTCTTGCTAAGCTAAGCAGCATAGCCAGGGCCCCACCCTCTCCCCCACTGAGACCGACTTCTCGGACCTCAACCTCTACGATGACCCCACGTGCAACACTTCTTCCTCTTCGTCTATACGCTCGGTCTCCAGGGCGGAGGCGATGTTTTACTATTCAGGCCTGCCCTCTAACTCCAGATTAGTTTACCGCACAGGGATCAAGCCGTGGGCGATGCCTACCGGATTCGAGGCCTATCGCGAGTTAGAGGAACTCCGCTCAGTCTTCGGCCACAAGCTCAACACCGTCTAGGACGTCTTGGGTCCGAACATTTGCGACTTCTTGGATTCGCTTAATGTCTCGTGGACGTCCGTAGACGTCGTTCGCTTTGTAAAGGTAGGAAAAGGAGAGGCCATCGGCCCCGTCGTACTTTGGATTGGTGTCTTTCCCGAGTCCCTCTTCGGTGAGGACGCCCATAACGCGATTTTCGGCTGCCTGAACATTCTCAAGGAGTCCGGAATCACCGACGTCGAAGTCGAGTGCCGGGGGTCCTGCCAAACCAGCTCAGTGTCAGTCGGACCAAAACTCCTTAAACCTGTTGACGACTTAGACCCCACCGTCGACGTTCGCTGTCCTCTTACTACTGTGCTCGGGCTTTCCATTGCTGCCCGGGACACACCTCACGTCGAGGGTACCGGTGGTCTCTACCTCGCCGACAGCAGCGACAGCGAGAAGCTCTTCCTTCTCGCAGCCCGCCACGTTCTCTTCCGTACAACGAGTCGCCTAACACTGACTACGCCCGCACAAACAGCAGCATGCCCTGTCGCAATGACATCCTTCTTGGCACCAGGGCGTTCGAAAACCTCGCCACGTCCATCAAGATCAAGATTGGGCACTACAGCATCAGTACCACGCGCTACGCCGGGCGGATTCTCATGTTTCAGGAGAATATTACGAGGTTGACCGAGGGCGAGAACGAGGGCGGCGAGGGGGTCGAAATGGCTCTAAAGAGGCTGAAGAAGACTGAGAGCTTGCCGGACGAGGTGACCGAGGCGATGGAGGCCCTTAAGAAGTTCTGTGAGGGTGTCACGGGGCAGTGGAGATTTCCTAGCCAGCGAATATTAGGCCGCATTGTCCGCTCCCCTTCTATCACTTTCGGTGCCGGCAAAGAGGGGTTCACCGAAGATTACGCCATTGTCGAGCTTGATACATCAAAGTTTAAGAAGTCATTTGTGGGCAATGCAATAGACCTCGGTATGTTTTAATCTATCTCAGTAATGCGATCTAGCTTAACTATTATTTCCAGGTATGAAGATTCCGGACTACGAGTTCACGTTGAAGATATGCCCCCACATCGACGCCCAAATGATCTTCAAGTATCCGTATGACCGCCTCCTCAAGGTTCGGGGTATCATCTCGGAAGACCAACTGCGCAGGCCGGATATGCTCGATCGCGACGGTGAATCGTGCCTCTTCGTTATCAAGAGCGGCAAAGTGACCGGCATCACCATCGGCCGTGCTACCGGCATCTTCTCCTACGTCCGCCAATACTTCCCCAACAACACTCATCAGACGTCGAAAGAGTGGGCCATCCTGCCCTATGACAGCAAGTCCGGGGCCTTCTCCGCCCCCGGCGATTCGGGCTCGATTATCGTTAACGGCAGCGGCGAAAGCGGCGGCTTCCTCACCGGCGGTGCTGGCAAGACGGAGTCCTCGGACGTCACGTACGCGACGCCCTTCTACTGGCTCTATCCGCGTATCCAGGCCAACTGGTCTCCTAAGTTTTGAAATTATTAATAAGCTTAAGGACTTTCATCAACGCACCGAATTTACCAACGTTAAGGTGGGGATTGGAGTGTCGGACTGATAGGGTTACTGCAAGGACGACGTGTGTGGTTATGTATGCGGATCGATCTGTATTTACGACGGCGCACCCGTACCTTCATCACAGGCACTGGCTGTCGGCATACTTGAAGAGTGTTTCGAGATCGCCCATGAAGATCGAGGCGCGCGAAAAGGACGTATCATTCACCCTCAAGGCCATCTACGACCGACGCATGGAGATCCGTGGACAGCTTGAGAGCTTGGTGATGACCCATCGTTGGACCTTAAGGGAGATTGACCTTTGGAACTACGTGAACGCCTTAAGAGAGACCGACGAAACGAGGGTCGACGACAAGTTCGTTGACAGCGAGGGGAATAAGCCGCATGGAAAATACAGCGTCCGTTATCCGTTGGGGAGGGTTCTATTCTCGCGCAGGTACTACTGTACCTCCTCCGACGATGCTATGGACTCATCCTTTCGCCAAGCGAGCCTGTCTCTGAGGAGCTCGTACCCATTGTGAGTGGTAACCAAATTTCTGCCGTCCACATATATCTCGCTCATGATGCATCGACCCCTATTTGTAGGCAAAACAAGTTATCAACGATAAAGAGGTGCCTCAACAAAGTACTGAAGTCTTTCACTACGCATGGCCTGTGCCCTGTATGTGCAGGTGGAGGGAGTGCTTATTGCTGTACTGATGCGATCCTATACATAGTATCAATTGGCCCTGTACCAAATCGACCAAACGCAGAAGGGTGGAAAGTTCGTCAGCTCAAAGGGTAGGAGCGTGCCTGGAGGGGCAAGGGATTCTGATGGCGCATTTGAATGAGTGCCACGAACTATTGAAGATGGTCAGTCGCCACGAGCTGTAACTGATGACAACTGGTCGTTATCTATTTACCTGTCTAGCTGAAGGAGTCGATGAGTGATGAGGAGAATGAGAATTCATGAGACATGGTGTCATCTTTTTAGCTTTCTTTCTTTGTCTTTTTTTCTAGATACCTTTATTCACAGCTGCGAACGCTGACGTGAGAGATAATGTCACTCTTCTCCGTACTATGTTTGTTGATGGGACAGGAGTGGACGGGAAGAACATGTAAACACCTCATGCACTTTATACTCCATGAATTTCTTTAATACAAAAGGAAAGGCACATAAGAGAACGTTACGATCTGAAAAAAGACACCAAAGGAAACAGGATACGGAGATTTTTTATTAAAAAAAAAAACTTCAGGGAGGATGATTGATGTACAAATGGATTTTAAAAAATCCACCAAGGAAAACCAAAACTTTACACGTTCTCGTGATGTTCAGCGAGCTTCTCCTCACCGAGGGCCTTCTCAGAGAGGATGCCTGCCGGTCCACGAGTGTCCTCTTCGGCGATGAGCCTGCGTCGATACGCGACCGAGTTCCTCGGGGTTGTGTTCTGATACAGGACGTCGATGGCCTCGAGGGAGAGACCTTTCGTCTCGGGAATGCAGAAGTAGGTGAAGATGAGGCAACCGACGCAAGTGGATCCCCAGATGAAGAACACTTTTACGCCGAGGTTGGCATTTCCTGGACCTGAATTGACGAGGTAAGGTGCTGAAGGGGAAGGAAGGAAACGATATTATGGATCAATGTCTGCCCACATACATGAAAAGGGAGTCTCACTCACTGGCATAACCGATACCGAAATTCCAGAGCCAATTCGACGCTGTCGACATTGACATAGCTTTCGCTCTCACGTTGAGAGGGAAAATCTCTCCCGTGACGATCCACGCGATGGGTCCCCAAGTTGCAGCGAAGAACGCGATATAGATGCACACGAATGCGATGAGAACCTTTTGAGCTGCCAAATTATCTGTGCTGACGGCGACACCGACGATGGCGACGATGTATTCGCAGATCAACATACCCGCGGCGCCGATGAGGAGCAAGGAGCGACGACCGGCTTTGTCGACGAGGTAGATTCCGGGAACGGTCATGCCGACGTTGACGACGTTGGTTGCGACGGAGATGATGAAAGGGTCTTTGATCCCGGAGCGTTGGAAGAATGTGGTTCCGTAGTAGAAGATGAAGTTGATACCGGTCAATTGTTGCCAACTAAAGAAAAATCAATCAGGGCTTGGTAAACCAAGCACTGGAATGGGATGGGATGGAGAACGAAAGAAGAAAAAAAAACTCACGCTTGAAGCCAGATACCCGTCATGACGCGGAATAAAATCTTATTGTGCGTGATCCTGAAACAATCCTTGTATCCAGACTCGCCCAATTCCTCTTCAGCGCGCAAATTGGCACGGATCTCGTTGAGTTCGGCAGCGACCTCGGGATCGGCGGGGGATGCGCCGATGAGACGTGCGAGTGCCTTTGCCGCCCTCTCTTCGGCACCCTTCTTGATGAGCCAACGTGGGGATTCGGGTAAAAAGGCCATACCGGCAGCGAGGATAGCAGCCCAAGCGAATTGGATTCCGATGGGGATTTGCCATGCCGAGTGGTTGTTTCGGTGTTGAGTCGAGTTATTGACGATGGATGCGAGTAAGAGACCGATGGTGATCGCCCATTGATAGCATGCGACGACAGCGCCACGAATCCACTTCGGTGAACTGTGGAACAATAAGACAAAAAAAAAAAAAAAAAAAAAGAAGTAAGCATCACGAGATTCTGGGCGAATGTCAAACGATAGGACTGACCACTCAGATTGGTACATGGGTACAAGGCACGACACTAAGCCGACACCAAGACCAGCGCCGACACGACCAACGACGAACAGCGGGATGGCCTTTGCGCCCATCTGCATCGCGACACCGACGCAGAAGACGAGGCATGAGCAGATGATGCCCAACTTGCGACCGACGATGTCGCCCATAGGTGCCTGTAGAATGATGGCTCTGAGCTCCTATGCGGATCTGTGAGCGGAAAGAAATGGTACTTACGGCTAGGAGAGCGCCGAAGAAAGTACCGGCGGAAAGAATAGACACGATGAGCGACTCATTGGCCGTTGTAAGACCGTATCCACCATCTGTGCCCAGGCCCGGTTTTCCGAAAGTCCGTAGGAAGTCGGGCATGACCTTGACACCACTGATGGTGCCGGTGTCATAGCTAAAAGCGGTAGATTGTGGAGAGGAAAAGTGGAGTCAGCTAGACAAACAATGTTCGGGAGGCGCAAGGTCTTATCCCGGACGCACCCGTAGAGGATACCACCGAATGCAGCAAAGGCTGTCATGAAAATTCCAGCCCATTTGTTCTTGGGTGCACCTTAAGAGAACAGGATCGATGGTATGGGATCAGTTATTGGGGAGTTTTGGCCAGAGATGGACAGCTGCAGACCTGATCCGCCGATGCCACCCCCGGTCATAGCAGGTCCTCCAGCCATTGTGAGACTGCAGTTGGGACAGTATCGGGAGAGGGATGGATGATGAGATAAGGGGGATTGGGGAGAAGATCACAACTTATGTTCCTTCGAAACTGGTCGATCCATTATATAAATAGTTGGGCGGATATCAATGTCAACTGACCACGCTGATCGATGACGCGCGCATCAACCTAATATCCCTTTCTGCTAGTATCTTTTGGGGCGTAATTCTGTCTCGTGATCCTTTTTGAGCCCTGCTCGTCCCCCGGACACCAGACCCCATTCGATGACGTCACCATAACCTCCACATCCACATGGCGAATCGGATGATCCTCATACATAGAAGACGACGTGCACTCATTTATCCGATCGATCCCCAGAATCTATTTATACTGGGCACGGCTGGCCAGCCGAACTCCCTTCCTCAGGATCTCCTTGCAGGCACTTTGCGTCGAAATTTGGTTGCAGCGGAACAATTTATTGGTTAGTTTGCCCTCACTGGAAATTGTAAGCTGCTCTCGACGAACTCTGATGCAAATCGACTTCTCCGCATCGATGCTCACTTGCAATGTGAGACCCAAGGGCATATGGACAATACGAGCACAAAGATCCAAATACAAGATCCCTTGTAACCGTACCCATACCACACTATCTTTACACTCATAATGGACATCGAGTTTTCTTGAAAATCGTGTATGCCTGCCTTAAATCGGCGAAAGTCATCCTAGTTTCCTTAACCTCAGTGACGGCCAATCCAGTCGTCGAATTCCTGATAGACGCTTCATTCAATCAAGTAGAAGTGGTCTTGCAGCGCCCCTGTTGGGTATGCGAGGCGAGGCCAGGAAGTGCCATTCTCGCTTTTACCATAGCCTCATTGATGGCGAACATTGTCTACAGCTCCAATGCTACTTATCATGCTGTCATGCTATCATAAGCTTCCTCTGCATGCCCTTACTCAACCATCCTGGACGTGAGGAAGGCAGCTGCCAATGCTTCATTTTGAACCTCTCTTCTACCCTCACTCAACCATGTGGGGGGTGCCTTGAGTTTGCTTGATCTTTTCCAATGGATTCAGTGTGCCATGCTACTGTCATCGCCGAGCCTCGCATATTACGGTTGCTTCGTATCGTAGGGCCCCTCTTTCCTCTTCATCCCTCCAATAAATCATCACAGCGAGCCATCAAACCTTGCTCAATAGCACGAGTACATCTCCATAGTGTCCCTGGGGATCTTCGACTTTTCCCCGTGAATTTGAGACGGCCATCTCTCGATCCCCCAGCTGCGATCCCAGGTTCGGAGTGCGCAGCGCGAAGGCGTCACCATCGTGTCCCTCAGTTGTTCCCTTAATCTTGCTTCGATTGCCCGGGTCCCCGTAGATCACGCATCGCGGAGTGGAGACACACGTCCCAGCCTCCATCCTCGATCAGTCTTCATCCTCGCTCCTCGCTTGCATCTCCGTAAAGGAGAAAATTCCTGTGGAACTTCACAACCATTGAGCTAGGTCATAGAGCAATCCGCTGGTGGGTCGTAGGATCGTCACAGTATGACCTGAATGGATGATGTGCGGGGAGCATAGCATTCCGGCGCACAAATTTCCTAGGACATATACCATTCATGAATCCGGCAGAAATCCTGGGGCAAAACGGTCCAGAAGAAGGTGTAATAGGTGCTTTAATTCGTAGTTTCAAAATATTGACAGATGGGTGAGATAATCTCACTCTTCTCCTATCAATGTCGTGCGTTGTCAATGAGGAAGGAGGAGCGAGTCGAAAACAGTTGCACTGCGGCTGATACTCCTTATTCAACTCGGTGGTTTTTCTTTACCACGAAGAAGGAAAGCACACAAACAATTGTTATGACTAGAGCGACGACACCACAGGATACAGAGATTTTTTATTTTAAAAGGAATGCAAAAAAAAAAAAAACCCACAGCGATATGTGATGTACAGTGGATAAACCCATGAAAGAAAAAAGCTCAAGAGAACCAACCTCACACGTTCTCGTGATGTTCAGCGAGTTTATCCTCGCCAAGGGCCTTCTCAACGAGGATGCCTGGAGGTCCACGACCATCTTCTTCGCCGATGAGCCTGCGTCGATACGCGACCGAGTTCCTTGGGGTCGTGTTCTGATATAGGACGTCGATGGCCTCGAGGGAGAGACCTTTCGTCTCAGGAATGCAGAAGTAGGTGAAGATGAGGCAGCCAACGCAGGTGGATCCCCAGATGAAGAACACTTTGACGCCGAGGTCGGCATTCCCTGGACCAGCATTGACGAGGTAAGGTGCTGAAGGGGAAGGAAGGAAACGATATTATGGATCAATGTCTGCCCACATACATGAAAAGGGAGTCTCACTCACTGGCATAACCGATACCGAAATTCCAGAGCCAATTCGACGCGGTCGACATCGACATGGCTTTCGCTCTCACGTTGAGAGGGAAAATCTCTCCCGTGACGATCCACGCGATGGGTCCCCAAGTTGCAGCGAAGAACGCGATATAGATGCACACGAATGCGATGAGAACCTTTTGAGCTGCCAAATTATCTGTGCTGACGGCGACACCGACGATAGCGACGATGTATTCGCAAAGCAACATACCCACGGCGCCGATGAGGAGTAAGGAGCGACGGCCGGCTTTGTCGACGAGGTAGATTCCGGGAACGGTCATGCCGACGTTGACGACGTTGGTTGCGACGGAGATGATGAATGGGTCTTTGATCCCAGAGCGTTGGAAGAATGTGGTTCCGTAATAGAAGATGAAGTTGATACCGGTCAATTGTTGCCAACTAAAGGGGAAAGCATCAATCTCTCGATCAGTAATAAATAAGTAAAACCCAACCGTTGACATTGAAATAATAATAATAATTTTTTAACTCACGCTTGAAGCCAGATACCCGTCATGACTCGGAACAGAATCTTATTGTGCGTGACCTTGAAGCAATCCATGTATCCAGACTCTCCCAATTCCTCTTCAGCGCGCAAATTGGCACGGATCTCGTTGAGTTCGGCAATGACCTCGGGATCCGCGGGGGATGCGCCAATGAGACGTGCGAGCGCTTTTGCCGCCCTCTCTTCCACACCTTGCTTGATGAGCCAACGTGGGGATTCAGGTAGTAAGGCCATACCACCAGCGAGGATGGCAGCCCAAGCGAATTGAATGCCAATGGGGATCTGCCATGCCGAGTGGTTGGTTCGGTGTTGAGTGGAGTTGTTGACGATGGCTGCGAGTAGGAGACCGATAGTGATCGCCCACTGATAACACGCGACGACAGCGCCACGGATCCACTTCGGCGAACTGTAGGGGAAGGAAGGAGGGCGGGATCGCGATAAAGTAAACCTCACATCCAGGCGGGCGCCAAACTGGAAACGCTAACCATTCAGACTGATACATGGGTACAAGGCACGACACCAGGCCCACACCAAGACCGGCACCGACACGTCCAACGACGAACAACGGGATGTGCTTTGAGCCCATCTGCAACGCAACACCAACGCAGAAGACGAGGCAAGAGCAGATGATGCCCAACTTGCGACCGGCGATGTCGCCCATAGGAGCCTGTGGGATGGTGGGATTGAACCCTATGCGGGGTTGTGCGCGAAAATGGAAGGGTGCTTACAGCTAGGAGAGCGCCGAAGAAAGTACCAGCAGAAAGGATGGACACAATGAGAGACTCGTTGGCTGTTGTGAGACCGTATCCACCATCCGTTCCCAGACCCGGTTGGCCGAAAGTCCGTAAGAAGTCGGGCATGACCTTGACACCACTGATGGTACCCGTGTCATAACTGAATGTCGAGACGTTAGCCAGACGAACAGGCGAAGGTCTTATGCCAGGCGCACCCGTATAGGATACCACCGAATGCAGCAAAGGCTGTCATGAAAATTCCAGCCCATTTGTTCTTGGGTGCACCTTAAGAGAACAAGACTGGATCAGTTGTTGGGGAGTTTTCGCCAGAGGTGGACAGCTGCAGACCTGATCCGCCGATGCCGCCCCCAGTCATAGCAGGTCCTCCAGCCATTGCAAAACTACAGTTGAGACAGTGTTGGAAGAGGTATTGAAGGTGATGATGGGATATTGGGTTGGGGGTTGGGGATTGGGAGAAGGTGTATGATCACAACTTGTCTTTCTTTCGAAACTAGTCCACTCATATATAAATGGTTGGGCGGATATACATTGCTCCAATGTCAGCTTACCAATCTCATCGCTGAGAGCGTAGCTGATGTAACGCCGTGAACACGTTCCCTCAACTAGAACCTTTCTGGGGCTTCTGTCTCGCAATCCCTTTTTGAGCCCTGCTCGTCCCCCGGACACCAGACTCATTCGTTGACCGTCCCGTATATGGACGCCTCATGTCCCTGCAGCGTCGAAATTTAGTTGCAGTAAAACAATTCATTGGTTAGTTTTCCCCCACTAGAAATCGTGGCGTCCCCGCATGCCCGTTAGCACGGGACCTAAGGGCATTCGGGCAACGCGAGCCTGAGGTTCGGTCCAAATACAGCCTCCTGCCTATCCGTACTCATATCACACTATTTATACACTCATGATAGACGTCGAATACCTCGCTTGACTTAGCGAAAGTCATCCTAGTTTTCTTGACCTCAGCGACGGCTTCTCCTAATCCGATCGCCAAATCTGTCATAGATGCTTCATTCAATGAATGTTTTAGGGGGTGCCGCGGCACCCCCTTTGCGTGTGCGACGCGAGGATGGAAGGTATCATTCTCACTTTTACCGTAGCCTCATCGACAGCGAGCATTATCTACAGCTCCGATGCTACTTGTCATGCTGTCACGCCACCACAAGCTACCTCTGTATGCCCTTACTCAACCACCCTGGACGTGAGGAAGGCAGCTGCCAATGCTTCATTTTGAACCTCTCTTCTACCCTCACTCAGCCATGTACAAGCGCCATCATAGCGTCCCAAGCTCGAGTTTCCTTCACCTTTCCCAATGGATCTAGTATGCCATCCTACTTTCATCGCTGAGCCCCGCGTAGATTGCGTCGTAGGGCCCCTCTTTCCTCTTCATCCCCCCGGTAAGTTACCATAGCGGGCCATAAAACCTTGCTCAATGGCACGAGTACGTACCTGAGGATCTTCGACTTTCCCTGTAAATTTGGGGTAGTGGACGGTCATCTCTTGATCGCCCAGCTGCGGTCCCAGGTTCTGTACAATACAGTGTGCAGCGCGAAGGCGTCCCCATAGTGTCCCTCAGTTTCCTCTCTCTGATAGATTACGCTATCTTACTTCGATTGTTCAGGTCCCCCGTAGATCACGCATGTCCCAGTCAATCCTCATCCTCGATTCGGAGCAAATTCCGAGGGGACTTCACAGCCATTCAGCTAAGTCACAGAGCAGTCCGCCAGCGGCTGTAGAAGTGTCTTTAGATCGTCACAGCATGGGTGATGTGCGGGGAGCATTATAGCATTTCCGGCGCGTAAAATAAAATTCCCAGGGTATATATCATTCATGAGCATGAGCCCGGCAGAAATCTTGGGGCAAAATGGTCCAAGGAGGTGCGTAATAGGTGCTTGAACCATGTCGGGTTCCGCGCAGGCTTAAAAGCGGCCTCCCCCCTTTGAGGAAAAAAAACACTGCATGTGCTTGATATATGGTAGGTCGGAGCGTCTGTTACTGTCAGATCCAGGTCGGAGCCCTCCTCTTGTTGTCATAGAAGCCATATTAAGCCACTTAAATATCCTGAGTGAAATTAAACTATACGAGGATCTGTGAAATGAGATAGCGTCATCAGTGGCATGCATGTTATAAGATGCAGCGAATGCAGAACCAACGTGAACACGAAAGACATTTCTTTCACTTCAGTTACTGTATTGAATCTCAAGGGGGCACATCAGTTGAGACTATTAAAAATGTCAGAACTGGCACTTGCCGCCGCTACAATTTGGTGACAGGACAGGTGGGAATTTCATTCCAGCGCCTGATGTGTGGGATGATGTCACTCTTCTCCCGTACTATGTTTGTTGATGATGAGGTAGGAGTAGTCGACAGTAACGCTCCGGAAGAACCTATAGACCTTATACACTTCATACTCGATGATTTTATTTTTCGTAAAAAGAAGGTGTATAGGGTATCGTTACGACTGGAGCGACGATACAGAGAGCTTAATTTTAAAGAGAGCGCAAAAAAATCCCACAGTGATATGTGAGGTACAATGGATTAAAAAATCCATGAAGAACAACACCAAAAAAAAAATTGCTCAAGAGAAATAACCTTACACTTTCTCGTGATGTTCAGCGAGTTTCTCCCTGCCGAGGGCCTTCTCAACGAGGACGCCTGCATGTCCAAGACCATCATCTTCGCCGATGAGCCTGCGTCGATAAGCGACCGAGTTCCTTGGGGTCGTGTTCTGATACAGGACGTCGATGGCCTCGAGGGAGAGGCCTTTCGTCTCGGGAATGCAGAAGTAGGTGAAGATGAGGCAACCAACGCAAGTTGAACCCCAAATGAAGAACACTTTGACACCGAGGTCGGCATTTCCTGGACCAGCATTGACGAGGTAAGGTGCTGAGAAAAATGATGGGTCAATGGTCTGGATTGCAAAAGGCCATAAAGGTGAAAAAGGGGAGTGTGACACTCACTGGCGTAACCGATACCGAAATTCCAGAGCCAATTCGACGCGGTCGACATCGACATGGCTTTCGCTCTCACGTTGAGAGGGAAAATCTCCCCCGTGACGATCCACGCGATGGGTCCCCAAGTGGCAGCGAAGAACGCGATATAAACGCATACGAACGCGATGAGGACTTTTTGGGCGGCCAAGTTTTCCGTGCTGACTGTGACACCGACAATGGCGACGATGTATTCGCAGATCAACATACCCGCGGCACCGATGAGGAGTAAGGAACGACGGCCGGCTTTGTCGACGAGGTAGATTCCAGGAACGGTCATGCCGACGTTGACGACGTTGGTTGCGACGGAGATGATGAAAGGGTCTTTGATCCCAGAGCGTTGGAAGAATGTGGTTCCGTAGTAGAAGATGAAGTTGATACCGGTCAATTGCTGCCAACTAAAGAAAAATCAATCGAGGGATTGGTAAACCAAGCCCTACAATGAAATAGAGAACAAAAAACCCACGCTTGAAGCCAGATACCCGTCATGACTCAGAACAGAATCTTATTGTGCGTGACCTTGAAGCAATCCATGTAGCCAGAGTCACCCAATTCCTCCTCGGCGCGCAAATTGGCACGGATCTCATTGAGTTCGGCAATGACCTCAGGATCGACGGGGGATGCGCCAGTGATACGTGCGAGCGCTTTCGCCGCCCTCTCTTCCGCACCTTGCTTGATGAGCCAGCGTGGGGATTCGGGCAGTAGGACCATACCTCCAGCGAGGATGGCAGCCCAAGCAAATTGGACGCCAATGGGGATTTGCCATGCCGAATGGTTGGTTCGGTTTTGAGTGGAGTTGTTGACGATGGCTGCGAGTAGGAGACCGATGGTGATTGCCCATTGATAACACGCGACGATGGCGCCACGGATCCACTTCGGTGAACTGTAGGGGAAGGGAAATCGCGATAAAGAAAGCCTCGGATCCAGGTGGGCGCCAAACTGGAACGATGCGACTAACCATTCAGATTGATACAGGGGCACAAGGCACGACATCAAGCCGACACCAAGACCGGCACCGACACGTCCAACGACGAACAACGGGATGTGTTGTGAGCCCATCTGCAACGCGACACCAACGCAGAAGACGAGGCAAGAACAGATGATGCCGAACTTGCAACCAATAATGTCGCCCATAGGTGCCTGTGGGATGATGGAATTTAGCCCTGTGGAGTTGTGTGCGAAGAGGGAAGGGTGCTTACAGCTAGGAGAGCGCCGAAGAATGTACCAGCGGAAAGGATGGATACGATGAGCGACTCGTTGGCTGTAGTTAGACCGTATCCACCATCTGTGCCCAAACCCGGTTTGCCGAAGGTCCGTAAGAAGTCGGGCATGACCTTGACACCACTGATGGTGCCGGTGTCATAGCTAAAGCGGTTGCGAGATTATAGAGAGGAAAGGTTGAGTCCGCTAGATAAACAATGTTCAGCAGGCGCAAGGTCTTATCCCGAACGCACCCATAGAGGATACCACCGAATGCAGCAAATGCTGTCATGAAGATTCCAGCCCATTTGTTCTTGGGTGCGCCTTAAATGGACAAGATGGATGGGATGGGATCAGTTGTTGTTGAGTTTTGGCCAGAGGTGGACAGCTGCAGACCTGAGCCGCCGATGCCGCCCCCGGTCAGAGCAGGTCCTCCAGCCATTTTAAAACTACAGTTGGAACAGTGTTGAGAGAGGTATGGAAGGTGATGATGAGATTTTTGGGGTTGGGGGTTGGGAGTCGGGAGAAGGTGTATGATCACAACTTGCCTTTCTTTCGACACTCGTCCATCCATATATATAATGGTTGGGCGGATATACATTTCTCCAATGACAGCTGACCAATCTCTTCGACACGCAGCGAGATGAGGCGTTCCAATGCCGCCAAGCATAAATAGATTGGTTAGGTTTGACCGGATTCCAGCGCACGTCGTCTATACATGGGTCAATCAATGAATGAGTCAGGTGTCCGGGGGACGGGCAGGGCTCAAGAAGGGACCACGAGACAGAATTGCGCCCCAAAAGGTTGATTTTGCAGTAAACAATTCATTGGTTAGTTAGCACCCCTAGGAATTGTGGCGTCCCCACATCGATGCCCGCTTGAAATATTAGTGCGAGACCCAAGGGCATACGGGCAATGCGAGCCCAAAAGTCCAAATATAGCCTCCTGCCTACACCTTGTAGGCCTACTCATATCACACTATTTATACACTCGTGATAGACGCCGAATGCCTCGCTTAACCTGGCGAAAGTCACCCTAGTTCCCTTGACCTCGGCGACGGCCCCCCCCCCCCTAACCCGACCGCCGAATTCCTCATAGACGCTTCATTCAATGAAGGAGAGGTGATGTCGCGGCGCCCCCTTCGCGTGGACGACACGAGGCTAGAAAGTATCATCTTACTTTACCATAATCTCATCGACGACGAACATTATATACAGCTCCAATACTACCTCTCCTCTACCCTCACTCAACTATGTGCGTGCATTACCATAGTGCCCTGAGTTTCCTTCATCTTTTCCGATGGATTCAATGTCATCCTGCTTCCACCGCCAAGCTCCTTGTAGATTGCGGCTGCGGCTTCGCGTCGTGAGGCTCCTCCTATCACTTCATCACCCCGATAATTATCATAGCGAGCCATCTTTGACTTTCGTTGTAGATTTTGAGGCAATGGACTGTAATTTCTCGATTGCCCCAGCTGCATGAAGATTGATATAGTAAAGTGCTGGCGTCGTCGTGATGTCCCTGGTTCTGTACGATGGAGTGTATTGAGAAGGTATCACTATTAATATTGTGTCCACCAGTTTCTTTGACAGGTTACGCCAACTTGCTTTGATTGCCTAGGGCCTTGCATTCTGGTACATAAAACTCCCAGGACATAGATGATCCATGGACCTGGAACCTTGAACGAAGTGCAAGGGTGCAATAGATGCTTGAGCCGCATTGGGTAGCGCACAATCTGAAAAAGACCCCCCCCCCCCCCTTGATTAAAAAACAAACAAACGAGAATTGCACGTACTTGATACGTAGGAGGGGAACGATGTCGACGACTGGATGGTCAGATCATCTGTAAATGTTAATGTCGGATCTGGGTCATGATGGCCAGAGCCCTCCTCTTGTTGTCATAGAAGTCTTATGAATCCGCCTAAATATCTTGAGTGGAATTAAAGTACCGTAGCATATGAGGACCTGTTAAATGAAACAGTGTCATCAGCGACCTAGTACAAGTTACAGCGAATGAAAAACTAACGTGAATACGGAAGACGTCCCTTCTACTTGAACAATAAAGTCCTAATGGCACGTCTATGACTGTAAAAATATCAGGATCAAGGGCTGACTCTCGCCGCAGCTACAATTTGATCGGACTTTCAAGGCTTGGCACGACACGGATTTAACAGACATTTCGGCGATGATCATTTCTTCCCATCCAGGCAAAAACTGGAATCGGGGTTTAACCTTCGATAATCGATATCCATATTTCTAATGCACTCCTGGTACCTCGTGATAACATCTCATCTCCCCTCGTATTCAACAGGCATGCGTACTAGCCGAGCCGAGCCAAAGTCGCTTCCTTCCTCAGATGAGTTCGACTGTACTTCTTCCTCCTGGTTCTGAAGATAAAACCGCCTCGAATGTATTGTTCGTCAAAATGAATCAATGATCAATCAATCCCCCCTGCACTCTAATCACATCTCGGACATGCTGCATGAACGATGACTACTATGCCGCGGCTTGAGGTCGACCACACCTTTTTGCTTCTCAAAGAAGCTGTTTGGTCGAAAATTAGCCTCGATTCGCTTCGTCGCTTCGCTCACTGTGACTTGAGAGAGACGTTCGTCCAACGTGCCTAACGAAGGAGGCCCCTTCCTCGGACCTTGACTGTTTACACAGAACCTCGCTCTTCTCTCTCGGAGATCGCCACCTCGGAAACGATTCCGTCGTAGTATCTTCCAGTCATCAATCATCAACCATCAATCATTGACATGCCCCTGCACCCTAATCAAATCTCGGCTACGCTATCTACATCGTTTTCACCAATGGCCATGGCCGCGGCGCTGAGGTTGATGACCACCACACCTCTTTGCCTTTCAAAAGATCCTTTTAAATCACATTCATTCACTTCGCCTAGTGTGGCTTTAGCATAGGCGAAGTGCGACTCGTTTGCCCAACGTCCTTATTGAACTTCCTCGGGGTCTCAAACACTGGACGCGATTTCGCGCTCCTTCCTCGGGAGAGAGCACCGCCTCGAATATACTCTCGCATCCCTCATTATGAAGAACCCATCCAATTTTTTTTTTTGCGGGGATGTGTGAAATTATTGTCTCGCGATTCTGGAAGGCGCCCCCTTTTCGCCGTCAAGTACGTACACGGGACAGCTTCGGCAACTTAGGAAACGGAGGATTGGTTTTTCTGTATTCGCGTTCGTGGTTGGAAGACTCTTTCAATTTACTTGCCGAAAACCGCCACAATGGGGGCGCTCTAGCTCACGTGGTCTCTGGGTGCGATTCACGAAAATAATTGTCGCTAGCCCCTTCCCTCCTTCCCCGGACGCAAGGAAATCGCGCCTTCCACTTCGTTGGTCAAACCATTTTCATTTGGTCGGCGGTTCGCCTGCTTTTTGGTTTTCAACAAGGCATTTTGCTACCTCGTTTGAGGTGGGGATCACACACGCCACATCTTCTGCGATGGCCACCCTGCGGACGATCCAGAACCGATCTCACGAAGAGATCCAAATCAGTGCCTGCCTGCAGGTCAATCAATGTCGCGTATGTATATGGCGCGTCCGCCTCTCACATCCGAACGGGCGTGTTTAAGCTTTCGCCGTCCATTTGTGCTTCCCTTTTCTGTTTACGACATGCAATACTGTACCAGGCCCGACCCACCGCCGCTTCCGGTGCGAGAAAGCTCCGATGCTAAGAGGTGTTGCTTTTCTGGCTCTCATCATAGGGCAACGTCTTCATCTTCGTCCCCCCCCCCTCCCCCTTGCCCCCGCATCTTCTTAGAGCCAATATTGTTACGAGATGGCCGCCTAATATTTCATGCGATAGGTAACCATCCATATCTTCTGCTGGAAACTTGGGGAAATACACCTCGGGCGTAATTGTATGGGAAGAGGCAAGATGCTGCAAAGCATGGATACTTTGGGGGTTTTTTGAGTGCATTTCTTAGGCATTCCCTTTGGGCCATGCCTCACCGTTCAGCAGATTGTTCACGCTTACTTCATATTGTGCCATCCCATCTCAGCTTCTTTGCCTTGCTCTGCTAGAACGGCGTGTTGAGGAAAGGGGTAGGTTTCCGGGGTCCTTTTCAGGGACATTAGAATCCACCCAATGCTTCGGCACCACACTTGTCACATATCAAAAAGAAGCCTTCTTTTGCGTGCAATCACAATCGATGGGTCTGGTCTTGGAGGAGAGCAAGGTACCTCCTGTTTTCTGTGTTCCCATCGTCGGAGCCGCAGGAGTGAGAGCGATATCATCAGGGTCTAAACCCCAAATGTGGCGGAAATGCCTATGATCAGCGCATTGCACAAACCAACGTCAGAGGACGTCATAATTCTCGGTACTTTTACCTAATATGTTTATATTGAACATGGCGGATTTGATTCCAAGTTGACTTTTCTCAACGAATGAGTAACTTAAAACTACTGCACATATTTCTGTGCGACCAAGTAATCCGCAGTCGTTAATTGAATAGTTGATATTCCCCCGGAGCCCCACGATATGTTTTACCAAGATGGAGGGTCGCTTCTTATCAACCCGGTTACCACGACTTGGTCCTATGTGTCTATCGATTCACTTACCCGACCCACCTCGGAAATGTCTGGCCTGTTGATCGATTTTGTTCCCCGGGGTAGAAATTCCGGCCAACCTTCGACCTTATCTTCTTTCGGTCAGTTCGTCCAAGTCATTCGCATTTCAGTCCGTATCGGGCACTGATTTCATCTCGCTTCGTGGGCGTACCTGGATATCAAATCAATTGCTTTATTGCTGTGTGATGAGCCACCCAAACGGTGTTTACGGCAGTTCTTACACCATCCCAATTCCCCGAAGATTACGGTCTTACCCAATCCGTTTCATCAAAGGCGTGCAAGCTGTGTTCAGCCTTAGCGGTGAATGACGATCGCCGTTCGGTCCGTCGGGATCTATCGCCTCAACTCGCGTGCTGTTATTACACTACCAGGTCACGAGGAAGCAAGAAGCACATGGCAGATGGCATGCTTGGTGATGATGAATCCCCCAATCACATCGCGTATAGTCTGTCGGACCATTCCGGGGCAACTCTCAGCCTTCTTGGCCGGGTATTCGACTTTCCCGGACATCCCGGCTACACTGACCGAACCGACCCTCACCATCCCACCGAAACCTCTCTCGCGGACCATGCCATCCCCAACTTCTTCCAATCACCAGACCTGAAAGCAATTGCGAGATTGATCCACCCCCATAGCGCCCCATCAAACCTAACCCAAAAATTTGGTTTTGCATCAAGTTTCAAGTTTTTCGAGTTTTCTTCACGTACAACCCATCCTCCCGGGCAGTTATCCACCATACCCGCATCCGGGGAAGTAGTTGCATGGGCAATCATCATCTGATCAAGGGCACAACGAATTCCGGCGTAACACAGTTCAAGAATGCGCTCGCTTCTTATTCGAGTGCACATGTGCTTCAGTATCAAGGGATTGCCCGGGGAAAGTTGACATTCGACGTTCTTGGTTTCGGAGAATTGCAAGGGGGCTTCTCTTCCTCCTGGCCTGGCGCCTCATCCGCCCAAAATGCCAACACACGCACTCTGAAGAGAATGGGGTATATAAAGAGGTCTTATCGTGCCTTTTCATTCTCCCCTCATTCTCCACCGAGTCCACCCTCCCTCCTCCGCAATCCCGTTCTCGTCTCCCCCGCACCTTCCCACCCACATTCTCGAACGAACATCTTGAAATGGCTGGCGGACCTGCATTGGCTGGTGGTGGCATCGGTGGCTCCGGTACGCCAAGGCCACCCTGTTCGTTGGCGTTTTGGGCGCCGTTCGACTGACACTGCTCCTTGACCCATCCCCCACAGGTGCGCCCAAGAACAAATGGGCTGGTATCTTCATGACTGCCTTTGCGGCATTCGGTGGTATCCTGTTCGGGTACGTTGGTGGAGGATTTTGAGATGCGCTTTTTGTCTACGGGGTTTCTGAATTCGGCTTTTGCTCTCTTAGTTATGACACGGGTTCTATCGGTGGTGTCAAGGTCATGGACGATTTCTTGCGGACCTTTGGTAAAGACGGTTTGGGAACGGATGGCGTCGGCTATGGACTCTCCACGGCCAACGAGTCTCTCATCGTGTCCATCCTCTCTGCCGGTACCTTCTTCGGAGCCCTCCTCTCTGTGAGTCCATGATTCAAACTTGGTAATGCCTGTGCCGACTCGCTAAACTACATTACTTCTGCAGTCCCCAATGGCTGATATCCTTGGACGCAAGTGGGGAATCATCGCTGCCACTGGTGTCTTCGTCATCGGTGTGATCCTTCAAATCGCTGCTCTACATCTCCCCGTGTTCGTCGTTGGCCGTGTCTTTGCCGGTCTCGGTGTTGGAATGGTCTCTTGCTTGATCCCGATGTACCAGTCTGAGTGGTATGTCTCTTGTTCTATTCTAGGAAAACGCCTGTCATAACTGACATATCCATTCCTCACCTTCTTTAGCTCACCCAAGTGGATCCGTGGTGCTATCGTCTCCTGCTACCAATGGGCCATCACCATCGGTCTCCTCCTTGCCTCCATCGTCAGCAACTCGACCAAGAACCGCCACGGCCACTCCTCGTGGCAGATCCCGATCGGCGTTCAGTTCGCATGGGCTGCTATCCTCGCCGGTGGCATGCTCTTCCTCCCCGAGTCGCCCCGTTTCCTCATCAAGCGCGGAAACGAGGAGGCCGCCGCCACCTCGCTCGCCCGTCTCACCGGCGCATCCCCCGTCGATCCCGAGGTCATCGCTGAACTCAACGAGATCCGAGCCAACCTCCGCGCCGAAGAGGAACTCGGCTCCGCCAGCTACCTCGACTGCTTCAGGTTCTCTCATAACAAGATCTTCCTCCGCACCATGACCGGTATCTTCATCCAAGCCATGCAACAGCTCACTGGTATCAACTTCATCTTCTACTACGGTACCACGTTCTTCCAACGTTCCGGAATCAAGGATCCTTTCCTGATCACCATTGCCACCAACGTCGTCAACGTCGGTATGACCATCCCTGGAATCTACCTCGTCGATAAGGCTGGACGTCGTTCCCTCCTCCTCATCGGTGCCGTCGGCATGTTGGTCTGCGAGTACCTCGTCGCGATCGTCGGTGTTGCGGTTCATGAGGATAACTTGGCGGCGCAGAAGGTCCTCGTCGCGTTCGTGTGTATCTACATCGCGTTCTTCGCTGCCACTTGGGGACCCATCGCATGGATCGTCACTGGCGAGATCTTCCCGCTCAACGTTCGCGCCAAGGCTATGTCTCTGTCCGTCGCCTCCAATTGGCTCTGGAATTTCGGTATCGGCTATGCCAGTGAGTCCTTTCTTTCTCTCTTTGGGTTGCAATAGTAACCGTGTACTCATGAATCTCCTTCCATTCAGCTCCCTACCTCGTCAACCCCGGAGCTGGTAACGCCAACCTCGGTGTCAAGGTCTTCTTCCTCTGGGGATCCACTTGCGTCGGCTGTGTCATCTTCACTTACTTCATGGTTCCCGAGACAAAGGGTCTCTCCCTCGAGGCCATCGACGTGCTGTACCAGAACTCCACACCCATGACTTCCGTCGCGTACCGCCGAAGGCTCATCGCCGAGGAGGATGGCAATGGTCCCGCTGGTGTTCTTGCTGAGAAGGCCGGTGGTGACGAGAAGGTCACGTACCACCACGAGAATGTGTAAATTGTATCTCTCTCTAAAGGAATGGCTATGGTTTATGTTTCCTTTTGTATTCTGATGCCTGCACCCCCTTTTTTTAAAAAACCGGATTTGCGTGTGTTCTGTGCTGTACGTTTTTTTTTTTTTTGCTATCGAATAAACAACTATTCCGATTGCATCCATTGGCCTTGTGTTGAAGGTGCAAGATTGAGGGTTTCTCGCTATTCGTTGAGAATTGCCCGTGGCAGCCAAACCACGCATCAAAAGTCAAGTTTCACAATTTGACGTTCAGTTCAACAAGCTATATACCACAGAGCAAGAATAATCTGAATGGAAAACAGTCCTTGGCGCACCAAGAGAACGGTTGGCCCCATTTAGCTGACATCTTTGCGATCGTCTGTGGCCCTACTGATGCGAGGACGAGCAGAAAATACCATATCGCGATACATAATTCCTGGCTTGAACTCTGTGATGTGGTCAAAGTGACGAGGGAGTGAACTATTGGAGAGCGATAGGAGGGCAGAAGCCGAAAAGGTAGCTTGTGGACAAGGGAATCCGTTCTCTGCCGCGATGATCCGGTGAGAGCATTGAAGTTCATTCTTCACGGCAGATGACCACTTGGAGACCCTAGATTTGGAGCTAGAATGATGGAACCGAGGGTGGATGCAACTCGCAAGTCAAAAATCTTGGGAGACGTTTGACGTTTCGGTCAGACTTACGTGTCAGGGTCCAAGAAATGCACTATCTTCAAGCCCAGCTTTAGAGCTTGTTTTTTGTGCTTGGCTTTCTTTATCCGGTCCGATTCCAAGGACGCGTGAGTGGCGGAGGTATGGGACTCCTTACTGGCTGCAGTGGACGTGGAAGATACCAGAGTCGAGACGCTTCGATTGCTAAGGTCCCCAGATGGTTCCTTGTCGCTATCCTCATGATCCTTCACTACGATACAAATCCGTTCGACCTCTGCCTCGTCTTCCGCTTCACATGGGTCGTTGGCATCGACGCCCTCGACAGTCCGAATGAGGCTTTTAACGGAATCAACCTCCAAGCGTGTTTCGTCGTCGTCTTCGGCCCAATACGATGTGAGGGGTATGAGTGAATCGCATGAAACGGTGTAAGAGCGCGAAGCAGCGTCAGGGGATGAAAAGAAGCGGTTCGACTTTGAGGATGGCACTTTCGTTGTGGAGTCAGGCTCTAAGTTGGCTAAGCTCGCCCGGAGGGAACGGGGGTCACGTTGAATTACTCGAGGTGCAGCGCATGCTGGATGGCAAGTCTTAGCACGGTTCACTAGCGAGCGAGAGAAGTGCCTGGATGGACTGCTACGTTCTCGGGTCTTTGGTGAAGCTGGTGTCGACGCGTTTACTTTCGATCGAGGAAGTGGATCTGTTCGAATAGCCATAGGAAGGTCCTACATTAAAATAGTCTTCGAAAAGATGAGTCATTGGTACTGGCCGTCTCTTAACACGAATGGGCTTTCACAGACGAGCGCCTTCGATCGCTGGCACGCGATGATCCACCAGCAGTCATACCTCTACGAACGGTCCTCAAATTGAGCACGATACGACACTTTAAGGCGATGGGCACGGTGAGCACATACAATGATGGGTCTGCGGGAGAATCTGGTTATACGCCAACGCGTCAATTTGTAGCGTCAAGCTCTTTTTTTTTCCCTTCAAACGAACGCGAAATCCCCGTACCTAATAAGGTCGGGATCGCTCACGCCGTTGTAGAAGAACCAATTAGTCGTGCTATACCTACGAGCGAGGGTCCCACCGCCTTTGACTGTGTAGAAGCACGTCTTTCGTCAGTGGCAGAGATTAGGCCAATGAAGACGCGACGTGCTCCATGTTTTCTTGACTTCCAATGGGACTGAAGGACTGAAATAAGCTGAGATGTTGCATGCGATCAGCTTCCGACGCGACAATGAGATATCTGAGGGCTACCTGATCCTGCAAATTGCATCTTCTGGATCTTATGGGCGGATAGGGAATAGGATTGGATCAAGTTGCCGAACCTTACGTCATCACTCCGGCGAATACCAACCTAACCACCTCAACCAACCTCAATGGCAGAACCAAAGACGACAACGACAGCAGAGAATAAGACCGGAGGGGGGCCTTGGATCCCTTTGGAGAGTAACCCAGATGTAAGCAAGGCCTTGTTTGTTCAGTGACTGATGATATCTTGACGCGAATGGCTCTAGGTCTTTAATTCGGTCAGGCGAGGCGGTAGACGCAAGTTGACTCAAAATGTTGACGCATCTACGTATTGCCTGTTTAGTGGGCGCGAAAACTAGGAATGGCCAACACTGCTCACTTTGAAGATATCTATGGACTAGATCCGGAGGTACATCACAATCGATCCTTTCATTTAAACTTATTGCTCTTACGCGTCCCCTTCAAACACGCAGTTACTCGCCATGGTAACCAAACCTGTCAAAGCTGTCCTCATGATCTTCCCGATCTCACCGCAGATGGAAGCGAGCCGGAAAACTGATGACGAGGCGATGCGAAAGGATGGACTGTCGCCCAATATTAGCCCGCATATCATGTTCATCGAACAGAAGGTACGGATATGCATTTCGGAGACTAAACTAGTAACAAGCTGAGATTAGATGGACGGAAGATTGGCAACGCTTGCGGCACCATTGGTTTACTTCACGCACTGTTGAATGTAAGCTATCTTGTGGTGTCCCCTACAGCTGTGGGATCTGATCCATTCTTTGGATCTATCTGATTCAGAGCGACGTGACCATCGGTCCTACGAGCTCCTTGGCTCAGTTCCAAGAAAAATGCGATGGTTGGTTCAATGCTCTCTCCCATCCATCCTTTGATAAACACAGCTGAAGCATAATAATAATCAGGCTTATCCCCATCTGATCGCGCCGACCTTCTGGCCAAGACGACCCTGTTTGCAAAAGCACACAGTGAAGCAGCGACGTCGAGGGAATCAGACTCGACTGTGCCAACAAAGCTTGACACAGATCTACACTTCACTTGCTTCCTCCAGGCGGTAGATGGCGCGGATAGCGAGAAGAAGCGACTCATCGAGCTTGATGGTCGCCGAGTTGGGCCGGTAGATCATGGCGACACCGATGACGTCCTAAAGGTCTGTAAAACCTGCTCTTTAAGCGCGGAGTTTATCACTGCAATGGAGAGTTCATCTCAATTCTGGATTTGATTTACTTTCAGGATGTCTCGAAGGTCATGAAGGAGAAATACCTCAAGCTGTCTACGAGCATGCAGTTTGTGAGTCTCACCACTAATCAGGCCTTCTGTTTAGCTTGACCATTGACGTCCCCTTTCCTTGTTTAGGGTTTAGTGGCCCTGTGTGGGCGCTGAATTACAAGATACTGTTGAGGATTTGGTTATGTGAATCTTGGCGAGCAAAGCATTGTCAATACATGTTCGATGTTTGGCGCCTTGAAATTTCCATTCGACTACTTCATATCGCCCAGCATCGTATCATATATCTATAAAACATGACACGAAATAAGCAAATGGCTAACCGGGAGAAGAGGATAGAGTTGGTCGAGAGGATCAGACGTCAAAAGGCAACGGAAAAGTTCAAGGAGAGGCTTGCGAGGAAGCGGAAGGAGGCCAAGGATCCTGAGCTCAAGAAGGTGTGCTACTCCACCGCTTAACATGCAGTTTTTTATTCAACCGGATAATGTGCGAGTGTATAGACGCGGATAGAGGAGAATGTCCCGATCACCATCGATAATATGCGTGAATACGATCCCACCATGCTTACATCCTCCAACACTACCGACTTGCATCCGAAACATCCTCGAGCCTCCTCATCAAAAACTGGCGTCAAGGTTGAGGGAGATGCAGATGTCGAAAAAGTGAAACAAGAAACGATCGATTCAGAAAACATGCAGGACATCGCCAACGATCCTTTCGCAGCCTATTTCCAACCCTCGGACGACACCAGGGATCCGACGATGCCCCCGAAAGTCCTGATTACAACATCACCGAGATTCACCACTGCTACGAGGGAGTTTTGTGAAGAGCTTGTGGGCGTGTTTCCGGGAGCGAAGTATGTCCAGCGGTCGAAGCGGGGTAATGACCATAAATGTCCGTCTGTGGGGAAGTTGGCCACTTGGGCTGGTAAACGCGGGTATGGTGCACTTATGATCGTGAATGACGATCATAAAGAACCCAGTATGTCTCCGGTTCTCGTCTAATCGTTGTGAATCACTGGCTCACAGACCGATTTATCCTTACCTTCAAAGACGCGATAACTATGATCCATCTACCCGAGGGGCCTACTGCATACTTCAAGCTTACCTCTACCCAGCTCACAAAAAAGATCTTTGTATGTTCGCATATGTCCTCGTCTTCCGACCGTCCCCCAAGTTGATTCTATATCCTGCTTCAGGGACATGCCAGAGCCAGTCCACATAACCCAGAGCTCATTTTAAATGGCTTCGTCACACGGCTTGGCCACGCAGTTGGCAGGATGTTCCAGACCCTATTTCCTCCCATGCCAGAGTTCGAGGGACGTCAAGTGGTGACGCTACACAACCAGCGTGATTTCCTTTTCTTTAGGAGGCATCGGTGTGTCCCTCTTCGCTGATAAGTGCAATGCGCTTTGACACTTAACCTACTACCATTACCAGTTACGTGTTTCAATCGACGGAAAGAGCAGGGTTACAAGAGATTGGACCTAGATTCACATTGAAACTACGATCAATGCGACAAGGACTACCGGCTGTCAACCAGCTTGGAGCGCCAAAGCGAGGGCTGGAGATCGCCAAAGACGAGGATGAGCAAGAAGACGCCAATGCTGAGGCACAAGCAGCACAAGCGCTGTCACAGGACCAGGCACTTCAAAAGGCAAAGAAGGATGGGAAGCAGGACGAGTTTGCCTGGATCTGGAAGGTGAACTTGACTATCCATTCTGCCGTAGCCTATATGTTGACTAATTTACGATTTTCGTAGCCTGAGTTGGAAGTCAATAAGCGGACTTTCTTCCTATAAGAATGTTGATCCCTTTGGCTCGTCGTTTTGTGGGGTTGGCCATGATTGTGAATATTAAACATCTCATGGAGGCTCGCGATACAATGGCCACGCGACGGATTCCCCCAGCTTATGACCTTTTCCACCACTGCCACGCAACTCTGCCAAGAATGCCCGGCGCCATGACATCGGTCTTCGGCACCAGGCACAATTGAGTTAGCATGTACGCGCGGTGAACCTGGGGGCTCTGCGGCAACATCAAACTATGATCAGCGCGGCCCTTCTGAGTGGATCATTTAAAGAACATACCTCATGTCCGGCATATAGGAGATATCGACCAACGGTGCGCATAGCTAAGCCAGTGGCCAGGGTTTCTCCTTCCGCGGGATCGGTGGTGGGCTACCCATAATCGTTGGCCTTATTGCCTTCCCTGTATGGTAAACGTGGAAGTTAGACCTTCTTTGGGGTGTTTTGTGGTCTTTGGAATTACCACATGCTCGACGTGCGACCGATTGCCTTTTGGAAGAACCTCTTGGAGAAGTCCGTCGGAAAACCATCTCGGTGAGATGGGATGCGGCGTAACAAGCTGTCGAGCGTGATGGCATCCATCATGGCTTTGGTGCATCCTTGACCTTCCAGGCACTAAGGTCAGATCGCGAGAGAGCAAAGCGCATCACGACGGCGCAAGAGGAACCCAAATCTCACCGTAAAATGGGTTAAGCTTCATGAAAGAATCCCCAACCGCCACCCAGTTCCTTTGCAACACGCCTTCCTGTGTTTCGTGGTACTTGACGAACGTCATCTTCCCTGGATGAGCATCCGTGTACCATGGTTTGCATCCTTCTTCGTGCGCTTCCAGAATATCAAACATTTCGTAGATCCAGTTGGGGGTCTCTTTAGAGTTATGGAGAGATTTGACGTAGTTGCGAAACTCGCCAATCGTATGGGGGCCCTGCTCAGTGGATACCCCCCATCCGCCGCTCACGAGCAGCACTTTTCGGATAATACAAATACATGCGAGTGGAAAGAAGCGAGAGACGGTATTAAGAGCGCTTACACTGTGAATTCTCGTGGAGAAAAATGTACAACGCTCTGGACTCTCCGGTTGAGTTATCTGGCTGGTTGATGTAGACGCACCCTACAAGTAGTCCGTTGGGGAGAACTGCCTCGATTTCAGGTAGCATCTCTTTAGGAATCGTGTAGACCGATTGCGAGTACGTGAGATGAGGATCATATTCGGCGAGGGAAGGAGGGAGAGGATTAAATCCAGCGCTCCTTAACCATTCGTGGCATGAGTATTGAGCGGGGCCTGTCGCGTCTTTAGGTGAGAAGTATAAGGATCTCTTCAAATGATACGAATGAGCTTGCTCAGAATACATACCGACGATAAAGTCCGCAGTCTCTGGATTCTGGCCTTCAACGGTGACACTGGAGATATCACGACCACCCCCGTCTTTTCGCGTATAACCGTCAACTGTGCCAGTAATAAATTTCACGTTTCCACAAAACTTGACGACGAGTCGAAGGAGTAGAGTTTCGAATGACTGCCGTGAGATTGGAAGCGATTGGGGACTATTCTGATCAGTAGGGTTGAACACATCTGGGCTCGGATTGTTCCCGTATGTAAAGCGGTATGCAATGGGCGTTACTCTGTGTCAAACATGATATATGACTCTGGATTGGAAGAGTTGTCTATTCCTGAACTCACGAAAATCCGAAGTATGCGAGCTCCTGCTGAAGAGTATGGGGGAATAACCTCTGGAGACCGAGATAGACCGGGGGCAAAAAGGCTAGAAGTGGGGATCAAGGGGAGGGCATAAGCAAGATGAACACATTGGCATGGTGTGCTTGGCCTTACGATGGCATGTTAGGTGTTGCTCTGCTCGTTTTCGGAGTAATGCAGGTGTTGTTTGGAGATCCTTTCCTTCCGTTTTATCCACACCGAGCTCAGTGACAGAGCCCTCTGCCTCGATGACCAGAACGGATTGAAAATGTTCGGAGCACACGGCAGCGGCCAGAAGACCTGCAACACTGATATAGAGGTTGAGTAACACCAAATTAGCGACGCGTGTAGGTGTACCACCTTCCGCCGCAAATGACTGCACGCCCCCTTATCTTGCCATCGTTCCTCGTTTGCCCAACCATGGGTAGATCATCGAGTATGGTCAACTTAGGTATCAGAACGGTCTTCCGGACGATCTTGACAAGCACACGGATGGCAACGATTGAGCCGAGTGTCAATGTCAGCATCGTTGGCGGCAAGCGTATCGATTGAAGCGAAAACATTATGGGTGCGGAAGGGGCGATATGGAGGTCTCAAAGATGGCCTTTCGCAAGAGCCTGCATCCCAAGTTTATGAAGTAGCATGGGCAGAGGGCAAAGGGTAGTGCAAAGGGTTCATAGAGCCCGCAGTGCCAAGGGCGCAAGTCCACCGGAGGCCGCGCCACGTCAGCTTTCAAGGAAATGGATGCCCTTTGCCCAAGAAGAGCGCCCATCCCCACCAGCGTGCGCAAAATGCGAAGTGTGTACTGGTGACAAAACCTGAAAATTTTTATTCGAATACTTTCGGAGTGCTGTCAACCTTCTAATCTCTAGAAGCTTGAAAATATATGGGTTCCTAGATTGGGATGCGGTGGCCCGTATGGATGTATGAAATAAATAAAGCATCCAAGGTAGACCAGCAACCGCAATGCATTCCATGAGGATCATCAGCCCAATGCAGGCCTCGATAGCTACAGGGGATATTGTAGATCTCGACAGGCCACATCCCTTCTGTTCAGGCCGATGCCAATGAATGTAGACAGGGCGTTGGTTAACCTTGAGATCATGCAGGATAACCCAATACGGCTAAGCCGCGGCTGTTCGACTAGTACATAGGGATGTGATAGCCTGAATGGGGGGTCACTTGCTGAGAACCAAATCAAAGCAAAAGGTTCACACCTCTAGCTACGTTTTTGGAATAAGAAATTCGATCCTTTCAGCTCCCCGCAATGACTAAGTCTTGGTCCCTGTAACCCCATAGACGACGGCCCGTCGTGTGTCAGTACGCAGTGCCGTTATCTTTATGTGGCTGAATACCGGCATATTCACCCTTTGGGCGGACGCAGTGTGTGCTGGATAGGATTTCTGATTTTATGACGGTTCCGTCGTAAATGGCAACTTCGTGCGTACTGAGTATCTAAAGTGTCTTAATACGCCTTCAGGAGGAAGCTAGAGATGCGTTCCATGAGTTTGCCTCCAACAGCGATTATGGATGCTATTTTATTTCCTTTTCCACTCTATCTCCACCTATTCGTTCATAATTGAGGCTCGGCTTGTACTCCTACTCGTCGTCATCGTCCTCGTTCCCACTACCAATGCTTTCTTCGAGGTCAATTTGTGCATCAGACCTTTCTTTCTTCGCTCCAGTCATCGCTCTGATGTTTTTGTTGTCCACAATATGAATCGTGCTCGCAGAATCTTCTTCGTCGCGTGTTCTCGCAGCTTACTAAGGTCACTTCCCGGTAGGTACGTCCGGCACTAGGATCGAGGATCGGGACGGACTTACCACGGTTCCTCATGGACCTCGTTGTCTGCTACTCTTGTAGGAGGTAGCTCTTTCCCCCCTCAATCCATATCAGTTCCGCCAGTAACTCGAACGTGCATTGAAGGGTCGAACAGGAATTCCTCGCGCTCGTCCCTTTGACTTCATCTCTCAGAGGGATCGCGATCCTTACAAGCCATTCTTTCGCGTGTTAAAGTCTACCGTATTTCCGAGCATCAAGGCGTCATGCTTGTCGTTCGAAGGTGGACTATTGCCACAACCGGAGTTCCCATGAGAATGCTTATGGTTATACGAAGCTTTGCTTTTCGAATTGCAATGGCCAAAACATACATACCATTGATATTTTCGTCTTGCTTTAAACAGGGCTCTATTATGCATGAGGCGACGTTTATAAACCACTTGGACAGTGAGCTCAGGAGCTCCGCATCAGAATTGACGTAGGTGAAGTATACAAATGAAGTGACTATATTGAACATGCGAATATAAAGATATTGATCACATGAAGTTGACACACCCACGGCTATCGCAAGCGGTAGTCGCGGCTACATTCTCCTTTCGGCGACGGACACGGTTGGTAATACCAAGCCGGTGCGACGGGGAGGCCGGGACTTTTTACTCACACGATTACTAGAAGAAGGACGAGCAGGCGAGGGAAGGCAAATTGGTATATATGCGACGAATGATCCCCCAGAGACAATGCGGGACGTAACCCAAGCTTAATTGCACCAGGTTCGTGTCCTTATGTCCTTTATATCTTAGTTTACAATGCATATGTCAATCACGGTTCCCTTCTAACTCCACCAATCGTCCCATGATTGGCCGCAAGATTCTTTTCTGTCAAAACACAAAGCGTGTCAACAATCAATACCAATGTCTGATAGGGAGGATGACCTCACATCCATTTCAGAGAACATATGCGAGGAAGTACTTCGGAGTTGAGCCCGAACCCCCCGTCAGTGAAGACATGCAGGACCCCCGACCTTAGAGGCGCTGTCTTGAACCATACGGCGAGCTTAGGGTCGGTACGGACCGCTTGCACTGACTGCTGCTGCACCAGCAGGGTGCAAGAAAACAACTACGAAGGGCTTCCGCTTGTGGCAGGTAAGGTGGTGGGGAGGGGTGAAAAGAGAAAGAACGTTCACAACCATGGTCAGGTCGGATGCAAAGCTATGTCCGATTGATCCACCGGTGCATGAGAAACTGCAGACGCCGAACCTGATGGTTCAGTATACAAATCTCTGATAAATTTATACTCGTCTGAGAATCGGGCTCGTCGTTTGCGAGCGAACTACTGACACGTGATGATGAGTATAAATGACGCCAAAAGGTTACAGTACTCAAGTGGTTCTGTGTCAGCAGCCAATTATTTGGGCAACTGGCACTGAGCGAAGAAGCTTCCCCCAATCCCCCTTTCGGTGCCTTGCCAGCCCACTGCCTCGAGATCCTGACCGTAGAGGCGATCTAAGTCTGCCACTCAAGGGAATCCTCAAGACATGTCACATGCTTTCCGTACAAGGGATGGCTGTATTTGGCAGCAGAGGCATACCAGGAAGAAATGCTGCGTAGCACTTTGCCAAATTTCAAGGCGTTGATCATCGCCTATGTAGATCAAATCAATCAATAAAAGGAAATCCTAGCAGATAGAAAGGCTAAGCGTCACTATAGATCGGGCTCAAATGAGAGTGTCGTCCAATATCACCCAGCTATTCGCTTCAACTCCTGGTCCCTGACGGCAACTCGGTTCTTTTTGGTCCCTGTCCCGCATGACAGTAAAAGCGTTGAAGACACTTCTAGGCACTAAAACAATTGGCAAGAAATCATAGTGGATGTTGGGTATGTTCGGGGTGAATAGGTAGTAGGATTTATGAGGAATTCTGATATGCCCAAGATTTCTTCGTCAGGAGCTTGTCTTGTATTTCACCCCCAGTGGGAATGCTGGCCAAAGGGCGCATGCTCTCTGACCACTGCTGGATTCTCAAAGCATTTCCATAGTTGAGCAGGGCAGTGAAGTGAACGACGAGCGGACGAACGAGCGGACATGGTAGCGAATTCTGCCACAGCTGTCCTCTGAGCCGGAGCTAGTTACCGCAAACGCGACGCGCTTTTAATACGTAACGTGTTTGTCAATCCAGTGCAACACTACGTCTTCAAAGCCAGCATCAGCAACAAAAGTGGTTGGTTACCCAACTTCGAATGGGGTAGAAGAGCCGCCAAGGGTTACGACTCCACCATAATAAGCATTGGAATGATCAATTGACGGTTATTTATATACAAAAACAGTGATTTCAGAGTCAATTCCATCGGTCTGTCAGCCACTGCCACCCGACCCTGGCCAAAATAGACGGCGCAAACAAATCCGTCTTCGGTGCCATGCCCCAACTCGTAAGCATGAACGTCGCATGAAGGCTGTGACACTTTGGGGTAGGGTTAGCCTCTAGCCGCCGAAGACACGAAATACTGGAACACACCTTCTCGCCAGCATATAACAGGTTTCGACTGAACTCGCGGAGGAATGCACCGTTCTCCAATGTCTCCCCTTTGGCAGGTTCCGTGGTTTGCCACCCGTAGTCGTGCGCTTTATTATTATTCCTGTGGGGCGATGCGATTAGAATGTCAACTGTTTAATTGGAGGATCTTTAGGTACGTACCACATGCCCTGGGTACGAGTAATCGCTTTGCGGAAAAATTTGGTCGAGAATCCATCTGGAATTGCGTGTCGTGATGGGAGGCCGCGCAGCAGTTTGTCAAGCGCCACAACGTCCATCATTGCTTTACCACAGCCTTGACCTACGTGGACCCCAAGGAAAGCCCGGTCAACCTCAAGTCATCAGAACGAGATTTCCTCAATATTTGCTTACCATAGATCGGATTCAATTTCACCATAGAGTCCCCGATCGCCACCCAGTTGCTCGGCAGGGCTCCACTCTCCGCCTCATGATACTTGATGTAAGCCAGCTTGCCAGGGTGCACGACCGCATACCATGCATCGCATTCTGCCTCGTGAGCCTCGAGGATGTCGAATAACTCATAGATCCAACCTGGGGTCACCTCAGAATGATGGAGGGACTTCGTGTAGGTTCGAAACTCGGAGGCTGTAAGCGGTCGGTCTTCCGCGGAGAGCCCTCGGCCACCACACATGAGCATAACTGTGACCATGCATCGGAAAGGAGAGGGTAGTAATAAGTCAGAGCGACAGGTAACGCGTACGGTTGAACTGGAAAGCACCTTGCTGGTCCTCGTGGAGGAATAAGTACAGGGTTCTCCTCTCGCCCGTCGAAGAGTCGGGTGTGTTCGCGTAGATAGGACCTTGAATAAGGCCTTTGGGAAGGATTGCCTCGATCTTCGGAAGTAGATTCTTGGGTATCTTGTAGATAGACTGCGAGTAGGTCAGTTGCGGATTGTACTCCACGTGAAGGGAAGGAGGGAGAGGTCCGAATCCAGCGTTCTTCAGCCACTTGTGGTACGATAATTGAGCTGAGCCTGTAGCATCTTTTGGATGCGAGGAATTGAACCGTTAGAGACCACGCGAGTGACAAGATAGAACATGAGGTCGAAACACACCGATGATGAAATCCCCAGTTATCGGATCCGACTCTCGGACGGAGACGCCTGAAATCTTGTTGCTGTCTTCCTCGTGCCGTGTGAAGCCATCGACAGTGCCAACCATAAAGGTCACGTTGCCGCAAGTCTTGACGACGAGCCGACGGAGCAAGGTCTCAAAGGACGGCCGCATGATAGGGAGTGTGCGAGGTGTCTTAGGGTCGGTCGTAGTGAATGCTAATGGGCTCGCCCTGTTACCGTAGTTGAAGCTATACGAAAGAGGTGCAAATCTAAGACGCCGATATCTGTTAGACGGCGTGCGTGAAAGGAGAAGAGGGTAAAGATAATCTTACGAAAACCCAAAGTAAGCCATCTCCGGTTTCAGAGCCTCGGGGAACAGCCTCTCAAGACCAAGGATGAGTGGCGGCATGAAGACTGTCACATGGCGTTAAAAGCAAGTGGCCGGAAGATTAGGGTGAGATAATAAGGGAGTTTTGGTCAAGGGGCCTGTGACTCACCATGAGGTGCAAGGTATTGCGCCACCCGCTTCCGTAATGGAATGAGAGTTTGGAGTCCATTGGGCAGCGTTCGGAATTGCCTTTCTTTGGGTATATCCATACCAAGTTCCAATACTCCGCCCTCTGGCTCAATGACGAGGACCGAGTCGAAATGCAAAGAGCACACAGCGGCCGAAATGAGTCCAGCGACGCTGGTACAACAGCTCGGTCAACAACCAACATGCAACGTGGTAATAGACGAGCGAGCTTACCTTCCACCACAGATGACTGCGCGGCCTGCAATCTTGTCGTCCTTTCTCTTCTGCGCAAAGTTGGGCAAATCGTCCAGTATCGTCAAGGTTGGCACGAACACGAACTTTCGAGCAAGTTTGCCGAGCACATTGATGAGGACGATCAATCCGAGCAGCTTCGTCACCGGAGCGAAGAGCCAGGGAGTGATGAGATCAGGCCAGATGAAGTTGGCAGGAGGCATTGTGAAGTGAGAAGGGTGTTGTCTTGTTATCAGTAGTGTGAGGAGTGTTACTCTATCAAATGATGGCACACGGGGGAGTTATATACGAGACTCTGGAGAGTGACCGCAACATCATGCCGAGCTCCCGGGATATTCTTGCCCGTGTAAAGGCTCTATTCAGTTAGTGTTTCCTTGCCCAGGGAAGTCAACTGGGTGATGTAGGAGTGGATAAAATATTCAAGGCTAGACGCTCAAACGACCTCGATGCGGCAAACTTTGAAGGCCGAGAGAACGGCAAGCGCTGTAATTGGGGGTTTGGGTAGAAAGGGGTGGGCAGCAGCCTCGAACTATCGATGCGATCTGAGATGGTGGAAGCCGCGTTCAACAGGCCAGGCGCTGACATCAGCGTCGCTCTTCGGATTAGATAAGTTGCCGGTGCCTTTCCGCCCCTGTCAAGATGTTAAACGATCATACACAACACTAGTCAGCCCAGAAATTCCGGGAAAATATTCATAAAATACCTTGCTTCGGGTCGAGGTTTGGGGGAATGACACTAGTCATTTCATTTGCCCTACTGACCTCGGGCCGCCCGGCGTTCAACCTTGGAACCTCACCGCAGTCTTCTCGGCTATAGCTTATCATACACACTGCTTCAAGTCGGACTTCCCCGAGTTATAGAAATGAATACAACATCTAGCCGGACGGTACACGTCACCGGATGGATAAGAGAACAGGCGCCGGCGCTATAGATCAACCCTTCGCCGATCGGGAGATCAAGACACCGAGCACTCTAGACCTATTCCTCCATTCGCTGCCTCACCTCAACCTCGTAATCCTCCACATTGATTACTCTACCCTCCTTACGGCTTTTCTCCGCCGCAAAGACCAGCAGGTGACTCTTTAGCACCTCCTTGACGTCTGCCCCCAGCAAGGTTTGGTCTCTTCCTCGCACAGCTTCGATGAATTGTTTCATTAATCCAAAATCGCCACCCCCGTGCCCCCCAGCTTCATCGATTTCCGTGACGATCCGAGTGGTGCGTTCCAGATGACCCTCTGGAAACTTGAAGTTGGTGACGGTGATCCACCTAGAGTCGCCGATGATCTCTCCGTGACTGAAGTGCATGCGCGTTTGACGCTCGCAGATGAGGGTTGTAAAGGCAACCATAGTGAATGAACACGTCGCGCCGCTCGAGAATTCCATATTGACAACCTAGTGTATACACACAGATATGAAGATTAATCAGTATTGTATTAAGATGATTAGTATTAATGAACCAATGCTGACCTGGTGATCGACGACATCATTGTCGCTTTCGTATACACATTTGCCATACGGGCCCTCCTTCAATGCTGCCCCAATACTTTCGATGTCTGGCGGACCGTCTGTGAGCACAGAGGCTGGCCAACCTAACTGGCCATTACGGACTGGCTCGAGATAGGCTATGAACCAGCAAGTCCCTCATCAACGACCGAGACACATAATCGTAAGTGTTTCACTCACTTCGTATTGCTGAGTAAGGACAGTTCCTCTCATAAGCACAGTCGAGGCACCTTCGCAAGCAAGGCGATCAGATCAGTGCAAGTTGAGCAGCTGTACAGCTTTTATATACCTCTTGGCGTCTCCGGCTTCCGTAGGCTTCGCTGATTTCCTAAAGTGGGTCAGGGAGCCGAAGGACGAGACTCGAGTCGGCGTCGCTGGATGCAAGAAATGGCAAATGATATCAAAGTCGCTTTGCACCAGGGATAATGTTATTACGCTTTCACTTGCAGAAGAGAGTGAGCACACACTTACTGGCAGCTCTTAGCCAGCAAGGCGAAGCTTGACTTGGCCTCATTGGACCAGTTCCCTCTGACAAAAGAGTGCGCAAAGTGGTAATAACCGACTGGCTCTATGTGGACCACGTTGATAAGCTCTCCCAGTTTTCCGGATCGGAGAACGCTCGTCAATTCGTGGTTATATGGTGAGTACCGCAGGACTGGGCATTTAAATGGTCACAGGTGCATCCACGACGAGAATAATACAGGGGGCTCACCGTGACCCATGCCAAAAATGCAACGTGACCGCTCGACAGCGTCGGCCATTCTGATACACTCCTCCGGAGTCGTCGCCATCGGCTTCTCACATAAAATGTCGAAGCCTTGCTTGACACATTCTAAGACGACTTCAGCGTGCATTTGATCCTGCACGGCGACGATGACCTGTCATAGAAATCAAACGGGGTCGATCAGAGTCAGAAGCGGGGATGAAATGAGTGAGGACTGACAGCATCAGCGATACGCTTTCTCGTCTCCTGCAGTAGCCCCGTAGAGCACACTAGTAGATCCTTGTAATCGGCAAAGACCCTATCTGCGGGGATGCTGTGCCTCTGGGTAAAGATCTCCCGTGTCTTTAGTCGAGGCTCGGCTACGGCGACCACTCGACAGAGATTCGGATTGGCCAGGGCATATTCAGCGTACCTCTGCCTCGTGGAAATGTGTTGGGAATTTGATATCGATATCCAGAAATGAAAAAGCGAGGCACAAACTCACCTTGCCCCTCTGTCCAGCACCGATGACAGCCAGGGTCGCGATCTGGGGGGTGCTCGTGATCGCTTCGGTGTTTGACTCAGATCCAGCGATGGTGAAACCCGACATGACCTTCTTGATACCCTTTATTCAAGATTTGGTTTAGTTGATTAATCTGTGTACGCTGAGTGGTCAGCTTGTTGACATGTGGGGACAAAGTGACTCTAAGTTCACATCCTGAGCGTCTACGGGCGTGGTATCGACAGGCCGTGCTGAGATGGATTGACAGTTGAGAGAGATCAGCCGTAACAGCAAGGTTTCTGAGGAACATGATATATATAGAGCCGATTCTCTTTGAATAACCACGATCGATGAGGCCTTTGATAGTGAACAACAGGCTTGACGTGTCCACGAGGAGTGCTCGCGTACTACCCTTGAACGGGCCCGATCTATGATTCTGTACGTTTGAAACTTTGAAACTGAGCAGATTCTTACAGGGCGGGCATGGCTTATGCGGACCGTTACCAAGAAGTTTATGAATCCTAAGACGTGAGAAACTCGCGATCAGTATGGAATGATGTACGTCATGATCGATCGTGTTTAATTCCAATCTTTTAGCCGTTGTGCGATAAGCCTATAGCGTCTTGCCAGGCAATGGAAGGGTGGCGTGAAGAACAAATGCGACGATAGACAAGCAAATGCTCCTTGCTCCATTGTCCTCCCGCTGCAGCATCATCGGCATACCATTGCCATCTCCTTCTTTTTTCCTACTCACAATTCCTAGCACCTTGCTTCAGGGACCGCGATCCCAAGCGAGACCCGTGCCCAAAGCTCTGGTCCATACACCTTGTGCAGTTCCCTAGCCTGAACTGGTCCGGCTTCTTTTCCCACCATGTATTATTGTATTATCTTACCCTTAAACATGACGATAAAAGAATGAGCGAGATTGATATGTCGAAGATTGGTGGCCAGTGCTGGAAAATGATATCATGCTTATGTATGGGTGGCGAAGATTCGGAAAATATATCACGTTATCTTATCTTATCTTATTTATTCGGGGAAAGTATTTGGTGACGTGGCGCGGTCAACGTGTCTCGATCGCCTCCACATTGGCATTTAGACCGCGCTCATTCGCACATGTCTGCATAATTTCCACCTTCATCATCTTTAAAATATGCTCGCCACCACACTCGTCTTTGGGCTCTCCTTGATCCCTACACTGGTCTCTGCAGGGTTGTTCCCCGCAAAGGGACCAGTCAAGATTCTTACGGCTTCCAAATTTAAGCAGGTCATGAAGGAGGAGGTTAGTAATCTGTATCACACTGGACGACGCGACAAATAACTCTTTTTGACTGATATTGAATCTATGGGTGGGGCTTCGCCGTAATCCAGCAAACGTCTATGGTCGTCTTCTTCGCGCCGTGGTGTGGACACTGCAAGAACCTGACACCCGAGTACATCAAGGCGGCTCAAGCGTTGGACCCTTTGGTCCCATTCTACGCTGTGGATTGCGATGCGGATGAGAACAAGCAACTGTGTGCTGAGCAGGTACGTCGTTCGTTTTAAAACCCGATTCGTGCCACTTGGATGACGAAACGATCCGGACGCGGCCTTTCGCGCTTTCATTTTCACAGGGAGTTAAAGGATTCCCGACGCTCAAGGTTAGCGAGATTTAATTGGTATAACCAACATACCGTCCATGCTGACCCGATATATTCTGCCGTCTGTCTAGTCCTTCCCCCGCGGCGGAAAGACCCCGCCGCATGATTTCCAAGGAGAGCGAAAGGCTGGCCCAATCGTCAATTATATGAACAGTGAGGTGCCCAATCGCGTCGCTGTCATCAAAGGAAAGGACAAACTCCAACCATGGTTGGAAACTGTGCGTCAACTCTACACTGTACCGCGTCTATTCTGCTAGCTGACCTATCTTCCCCAATAGGATAACAACAAACCGCACGCACTCTTACTCACATCAAAGCCCAAGACACCGCTCCAATGGAAGGTGCTTCAGAATAAGTTCCGCAACGCGATCACTTTCGCAGCGCTGAAGGATGCGGATGGCGCTATCGCCAAAACCTTCGACATCGATTCGAATGGTGGGAAGGAGTCTGTGATCTTGGTTTGGAATGTGGACGCTACAGAGCCTGTGGTCTACAAAGGCGAAAAGAAGTTCGAGCCATTGGTCGACTTCCTCAGCCAAGCAGATGTCACGAAGGACAGGAAGGCGACCAGGGAAGAGTTGTGATACATTCGGATATTTGGTCCCAATGCAATCTGTTGTGCCAAATACCGTGCCCTCAAGAGCCTTAAAGGAAATGACTGGTAGATCGTGTAGCAGGCTCACAAGGCCTGCAGGTGTTTGACGTCCTTAAGAGCATTTTGCGCCAGGCACTCAAAATCGTGGTTGAGGTCAAGCTAGAAGCTTCGATGGAAGTAATCCTAAGGGAATCTCAGTATGGTAGTCGTCTGACTTGAAAAAGCCGCGATATCAAGCCGTAGAGCGACTACAGGCGCCCTTCCTGGTCAGATCTAGGGAACATAGCAGTAGCATAGAGCATATTGAACTAATTTTGATTTTTGAGACCTCTCTAGCCCGGATTCTTAGTTTCTGGTTGAACAGGTCTATTTCCCTAATAAGTGATAATAGTCGTACATACACTGATACATCAACATCTACGGATAGCACTGGGAGTTGGGGTGAGGAGGTAGTGTGCCAGGAAAATGAAATGGTGGGCCGTGCTGACTATAGGTGAGGAGTTGGGAATTGGGGAATGCCGTGGTAGGGAGGGTATATAGAAGTATTTTTTTAAAGGAAGACTATGAGGGTGAAAGCAGTTATCAAACATCGCCTGAATTCATCTCAGGGTCGCGATGCCACTTTGCGCCCCGATCTTCTCGGAGTTTGAGTTTATTTGGAGTTTGCACTTCGACCTTCGATCCCACCACTTCGTTCGAGCAACGATTACAAATCCTTTGCTTGACAGATTTTAACCAACATTCCAAACCTCCTGCTCCTATCTTTTTCAATAGGACCTTTTTTCATAGTGCAAACACTCGCCCCGGCTCGTAGTTGACCTGTAGTAAACGTTAAAGGGTTGAACTAAGAAGTGCAGGCTCCGACAAAACCCCGAGCCATCGGAACTTCATCCGTACTGCTTCGCAGTCAAACCACTTCAACCACTTATCGCTCACCACCTCCCAATTCGCCCAGTCTTAACCGCCGATATCTGAAACCTAGAAAAATGCCCTACTTGGCGGCGGACCACCAGGTACGAACTCGTTCTTAGACATATATATGCATAGGCGCTGAACAATTCACCTACCGATGGATCCACTTCCAGCATGAAGTAAGTGTCTCTGATTATGGGGTTTCTGGTGAGATCCACGCGACGGATCTTTCTTTTCGTTCAACGGGAAGAGATCGACGTAGGCAGGATGGAGACGGAACTCCGGTGAGTACTACTGTCTTCCGGCATCGAGTCAATTAATAATTCGTAAAAGATAAAACAGGATGTTTGCGACAAGGAGGTCCCATACGAAGACACGCCTCTGCTGGTGAGAGCCAGTCACTGGATGCTCGGTTTGAATAACACTGATCTCGTTGGTCTTCGTGCCTCCACTAGGTTGGGGCAACGCTTCCAGAGCATAATCTTTTTATCTTGATCCTTGCCGCAGCACTTTTGCCGTTGCTTCTTTGCCGCCTGTTATTTTCGATCCTTACCGCCGCATTTTCGCTCTTGCATCTGTTCGCGTGGCAAAAGAAAGGTCAACAAGGAAGCGACACCTCGTTGAACCATTCTACGTCACTTGGTACGATTGCTATGAATCTACAAAACGATAGTGGAGAAAATTCCAGCGATATGGCAAACTCTGACTTGGTATGGGCGAATTCCCAAACCACCGAGATACTCGCTCTGATAGACCTTTCCGGGTGAATATATTTTTAGGCAGAAAACGCCGAATTATCTCTCCAGGAAGCCTTGAGGGCTGGCCAAGACACGTTCGATCAGTTCTCTGCTTCGCAACGTGAGGAGGACCTCGTTTGTTCTATCACAAGCTGGCAGAATGCGCTAGCACTCTGTCCGATGGGTCACGAGATCCGCGCATCGATCCTCAAAAACCTCGGCAAGTTGTTGCGAAGTCGGTTCGACCGGAGTGGTGACATGGGCGATCTTGAAGAGAGCATCCGTCATCAACAAGCGGCCATCTCTCTTTGGCCGATAGACCACCCAGTCCGTCCTTCTTCTCTTAGCCAACTTGGGAATGCGCTGCGAACACGATTTAACCAGCGAGGCGATATGGCCGATCTTGATGAGAGCATCTGCCGTTACCAGGAAGCCCTCTCCCTTTATCCACAGGGTCACGCAGATCGTCCAGATTGTCTGAATAACCTCAGTTGCGTGCTAGGGGTCCGGTTTGACCGAAACGGCGATAAGGTCGATCTAGAGGAGAGCGCCCGTCTGTGCCAAGAGGTCCTTTCTCTCCTTACGATGAGTCGCGAAGACGAATCGGGTCGTCCTAATAACCTTAACCAGATATTACCTTTGGTGAGTGCTGCCATCTCTCAGTCAAATCAATTAGTCCTCATTGAATATTCATGCACAATTTAACAAAACGATGCATCAAGAAAAAGTCCTCCGACCAAGGCACAGATCCAACGGTGCGAGGCGGTCACTGTATCCAATACGAATGACGCTGATACTGAGGCTTTCGGTGTCCCTCGTTTCAGGCAGAAGCGAAGGTTCAAGGATCTTCTGGCGAAGCGGTTTCTTCCGGGCCGACCACAGGAACAAAAGCGACCGCGCAGTGGAGTACAGCGAATGAGAATGCCACGAGAAAACAGGTAAGTAACCTTAAACGGAATAGATCACCAAAAGATTGAATGCGAGCTACAGCCTAGCAGCGGGCCAAACACTCGCAATGAGGCGAAGTCCAACCCGGTATGACCTGTTCTTCAGAGTTAGAAATTGCTCACTTGTCTCATGGCAAAGAATAATAATTCCAGTTCGTATCGGGCACTCTCGGGACTCAGTGGAGAGCGTGGGGGGCTTACGAAGATTCAGCAGAGCGGTTCAAGGTGTCGGAAGGCGACATGGACATCGATGCTATTCGCGCGGTGGCCCTCAACAATCTCGGTAATCAATTGGGCACGCGGTTTGAGAACACGAGAAATAGGGTCCATCTAGAGGAAAGCATCCGTCATCACCAGGAGGCCCTCTCCCTGTGTCCGATTGGCTCCCCATTCCGCGCACTTATACTCCATAACCTCGGCAATAGATTAGATACACGGTTTAAGCAGATGAGGAATGTGGCCGATCTAGAGGAAAGCGTCCGCCATCACCAAGAAGCCCTCACGCTGCATCCCATTGGTCACCCAAATCGCCCAACGATGCTCAACAACCTCGGTAATCGTTTGAACACACGGTTTGAGCAGATGAAAAATATGGCCGATCTAGAGGAGAGCGTCCGTCATCACCAAGAAGCCGTCACTCTGTGTCCGATTGGTCATCCAGACCGCGCAATGGCCCTCACCAACCTCGGTAATCGATTGGGCACCCGGTTTGAGCAGATGGGAAATATGGCCGATCTAACGGAAAGCATCCGCCGTCATCAAGAAGTCGTCACACTGTGTCCGACTGGTCACCCACGCCGCTGGTTAATTCTCAACAACCTCGCTAAGCAATTGAACACACAGTTTGGGCGGACGGAAAACATGGCCGATCTAGAGGAAAGCATCTGTCATCAGCGAGAAGCCCTCAGTCTGCATCCGACTGGTCACCCGAACTATGCGACGATGCTCAACAACCTCGGCAAAGGGTTAATTACACGGTTTGAGCAGACGGGAGATGTGGCTGATCTAGAGGAAAGCATCCGTCATCACCAAGAAGCCCTTGCCATGTGTCCGATTGGCCACCCAGGCCGTGCATCGACTCTCACCGACCTCGGTACTCAATTGAACAGACGGTTCTGGCAGGCGGGAAACATGGCCGATTTAGAGGAAAGCATCCGTTATCAGCAAGAAGCCCTCACTCTGCGTCCGATTGGTCACCCAGACCGCACATCGACCCTCAACAACCTCGGCATTGCATTGAGCAGACGGTTTGGGCGGACAGGAAACATTGCTGATCTAGAGGAAAGCATCCAATATCACATGGACGCTGCAAACCAAGTACTCTCCAGTTTGTCGGACCGTATGGCTGGAGCCACCAACTGGATTAGGACGGCTCGCGAACATAGTTTGGCGTCACTTGAGGATGCGTACTCGACGTACATGAACCTCCTTGACCGTTCCTTACTCCTTGCCGCCTCCAGTATTCCCGATACCCATACCTACATGGTACACATCCGCAAGGGAGGGGTACGCGCGGTAGAGGATGCCACTGCATATGCGATCACAAAACACCGGCTCAGCGAAGCCGTTGAGATTTCGGAGCGCGGACGGGCCCTTCTGTTCACCCAATTGGGCAACTATCGCATACCTCTCAAGGATCTTGAGGACCTGAACAAGGGCTTGGCCGATCGGTTCCGAGCACTGAGCACTGCGTTGCACCGCACTGCTACTTCCATACCGGACCCAATGACCACACTACCCGATTCAGGGGATCAAGTCGGAAGGTAATGTTTCATAATCTGTTATACTGTGTAAACTATCTAATTCCATCACACATTAGACGTCAACAGATGGCTGCAGACTGGGATCATACTGTTAAGGAGATTCGCCAACTTGACGGCTTCGAAAACTTCCTTGGCGTTACTCCCTTCGGTCAATTGCAGAAAGCAGCATCGGACGGTCCGGTCATCCTTGTCAATATCAGTCGCGATAACTCCTACGCTCTCATTATCCCAGCCTCCGGAGTCCCTCTCTCAGTACCACTTCATGAGGCAACACCCTCTGCCATGGGTGCGCTGGTAATAACATTAATTGAATGCACTAAAGATGATGCCGATGGCCCCAGGAGCAACCAAAGGCTAATGGAGATGTTGCGGGATCTTTGGGCAAAGGTTGTTGCACCAATCGTGCTTCAGTTGGAAACCACACTACGTCTTCCGGCCGGGTCGCGCATTTGGTGGATGCCAACATCGTTCGCTTGGTGGCTCCCGCTTCACGCAGCGGGACCGTACAAATCAGGCGAGAGGAATCTTCCTGATCGCTTCATCTCCTCTTACACAACCACCCTTTCGAGTCTCATCCGGTCTCGCAACGGCTATCAACCAGTCAAGCTGGTATCTGGTCCACGGGTGGTGGTAATAGCTCAGGCTAAAGCCGAAGGACAGTACCCATTACCCAATGTCGACGCCGAAGTCGCCCTGATCCGCCAGCTACCAACAACAGTCACAGTTGTAGAAGGAGAAAATTGTACAAGAGATGTGGTGATCGCTGGCCTGAAGGATGCGGCCTGGGCGCACTTCTCATGTCATGGTCATCAGCACCCGACGAAGCCATTCGAGTCCCATTTCTCCCTCCGAACGGCCGATGCTCCTCTTACCCTTCTTGATATCATCCAACATGACCTTCCAGGAGCTGAACTCGCCGTTCTCTCAGCCTGTCACTCAGCTTCGTGTGCTCCATCCTCGATGAACGAGCCAATCACCATTACTGCTGGCATTCTATTTGCTGGGTTCCGGAGCGCTGTCGGAACAATGTGGGCCATGGCCGACGAAGATGGACTGGTCATGGCCGAACACTTCTACAAACATATGTTTCGAAATGGGCCTGCGGCGGTGGATTGTAGGGATGCAGCGAAAGCGGTGGTGATGGGCGTCAGGGAGTTGCGACGGCGCGAGGTGCCGTTGGCAAGATGGATCAACTTTGTTCATTACGGCATTTAAGTTTTTAATTGTTGAATGGCTTGTTTCTTGAAGTCACCTGAAAGACGAAACGCGACTTTGCCAATCGTCTCGCGATCAATTCTGACTACAACGGCGTGCATTTCGTCCCTTCCAATACCAATCATTCCGGTATGTACCTGACGTCTTTCCCAATCCGGTTGCACCGATATTTTCTTAGGACTCACTCTACACTCTGCAACGATGAGGTGCTGTGGAGTTCTGACTACGCCTCTCGGTAGGATGCCAATGACGCCACCCATTCTAATCAGGATGACTGACATAGGCCATTGAAACTCATACTTGATTTCTCCTCCCATCCTCCTACAGCGACTTTTGTTTTGAGATACTCCGGAGGATCCGGACTTCCCGCTCTCTCTACGGTGTGGTGAAACATGTCACAAGCTACAACGCGCCCTTGATATGGCACTTTAGTGGCCAATTATTATCTCTCTGCTGTCTCCGTATCAAGCTTCCCGGCTATAGATTACTCATTTGTTAAGTGGTCCTCAGCTATCTAAATCCAATCACCAGTGCTCGCTCCACCGATGAGTAACAGGATCAGGGGACCAACGACCGAGAGTTTTGAGGTGGAGCGCGATTGGTGTTTCCCTAAGCTGCTACATTGAGAATTGTAAATTCGCATTCATCTTATCTGCAAAGAGTCCTAGTGATGGATGGGCATGCTTAGTGCTGGGGTCAAGTAGTACATTCATCTCACAATCATGGTCATATAGGCAAGTATTCCAATTCCTTATCTCATCCGTTCATCACGCCCGACACATTTACTCCCAATAACCACCTTTACCCAAGTCGACCCTCGTATCTTGTTTCATCTTACTCCCCTTGGATCGCCCAGCACCTCCCTTCTTTGCATGATACTTGGCCTGCTGCCTCCTCTGCTGTTTGACCAAATCTCCAGCCACAATATCCCGAACGATCGTCGGCGCATGAGCAGGTACCGCCGAGTCTTCTTCTGTAACATCGAGGCCAGTTTGGGATGGTGGTGCTACAGGAGGTGAAGTGAGAGCCATTGTGACATCACCCTCCCCTTCGCCCTCGTCGTCTACGACATGCATCACGTCTGTGGGTGGAGGGAGTGAAGCGGCGATACCGAGCTTCTCTACGGCTTTGGCGAGTTCGGAAGCGGCGGAAGAGGTTGGGGAGGGTGCGAGTGAACGACTTTGTTGGTTTCGTCGGTGTTGAGCGTCATCCGTCTCATCGCCGTCCTCAGCGTCGGAAGACCGACTAGAGTGATCAGAATAATCCTCTAATTCCTCGTCATCGCCCACCGTGCTCGCTCGACTTGTTTCACCCTCACCATCATCGTCTGATCCGCCACCAACGTCCGACCCCTCCTTTTGCTCGCGAGCAATGACCATATACTAGACGAATCGGAAGGTGTGAGATTGAAATGTACTGTCCCGATGTCCGTGAGTCTCGCACCTCTTCCAACGCCTTCAAATCTTGATTCTTAAACCCACTCGCAGCCACGACCACATCCAACCTAAACTCTCCTCCCTCCTTCACATCTTCCTCGCCTTCCTTTACATCCACAGTCGTCGAGAACCTCGGATACAGATTGCTTTCATACGCAAAGCGTCTCCTGAAGAACGTCCGAATGCACTCGACATCACGATTGAAGTAATACTCAGCGTTGGCGTGTCGCGTGCTGACCATCTGCGGGAAGTCGATGACGATGGGTTTGGATGTGAGACGGTGGATGAGGATGTTGAACTCGTTGAAATCACCATGGATGAGGCCGGCTTGGGCGAAACGGACAATAAGGTCCATGAGTTCCGAGTAGAGTTTTCCTGGAGAGGGGACGGAGGAAATTTGACGCCTAGTTGCGTGTGTGCAGGAAAGTGAGCCTTAGATGAGAACAGGGTGTTTGTCTTATGAAAATACTGAGGTGGCCTACAACGGATAAGAGTCGATAAACTCCATGATGATGCAGTGCCGAGCTTGGTCTATCGGTTTGGGAACAGGAAACCCATGCTCATGAAGAACCTGAGGAGAGGCCATTTCGTTTACATAGTTATGTGACCCAGTCAACGTGTTTCGACTTACCTTCATGAACGCCCATTCCTTCTGAGCTGCCAATCTCGACATGTACATCCAGGATGCAGACTTGCGCTTACCCATGTAATCACGCTTGGACTTGATGGCGCGGAAAGAGATTCGACCCAGCCTATGTTTTGAGGAATGAGTTGGATCCGAAAGCAAAGTTCATTGGAAAGGGGGTGCTTTCACCTGTGCATCTTCATGACCATCTCCTTCCCATCGTTATCTGCAACCACGTAGATATCTTTAATCCAACAAATAAAAAGCAATGGCTTAGGTAAGTCAGAAGACAGTCTAGATCTCGCTGCCCGAAAACGCCAAGATCGTACCGGATTCCTTCCCCACACCGATCTGATTTCCTACAGAGTACACGGCATCTCGCTTCGAGAGCGCTCGCAAAGCCAAGAAGTCATAGCCACCATAAGTCAGCCTATACCCATCATCTAAAGTAATTTCAAGGGCAAGTCAGCCAGCTGCTCTCTGAGTATCTGAAAAAGATGCCCCATTGCTCACGAACAGCTGGCATTCTGAACACGAGCAACCAAGTTCCTTCTAGCAAGCACGCCGAGTATCTTGTTGACGCCACCATTACGAAGGCCAGAGATTTGGGCTATCAAGGGCGTCGGGACGACCTCGTGGTTTTTAGACCCCATCTCAGTCTGAGAGGTAGGTTTAAGATGAGTGAAGGGAGTTTGAAGAGAGGTTTCCACTGTATGCATACCGCTGTGAGGACCCTGAATTCATCGGAAGAGATGTATCGTATGTCTGTAGCGTCCAACTTCATTGAATGGAAGATTGATTGTGATCACGTGTAAAACACTAATGACATGTAACAGTAGCAAATGTTATATATTGATTACGGTTGCGAAACGTACACCCAATCTACGAGCACATGTAATTATTGCGATTAAGGTCGAGGGTATACATATAGTGTTACAAGATGGCACATAAAAATGAAAAATGAGGGAGGATCTTCAGAAACGAAAACTACAGATGGCTTTCCCGGTCTCAATACGCGCAATAGGCCACGCAAAGCAGAGGGAACCCAGCCATGAGCCCAACCCAGAAGACAGCATTGCCGAGGATCTTGTTCCTTCGGATGAATGGTGTACGACCCAACCAGATCATTGGCACCTGCGCCATCTGCATGGCAAACAGATACATCCTTTTTTTGGATCACAGCTCTTAGCACACGTTCCAAAGGAAAGGAAAAAAACATTAGGTCAACAGATACTCACCTGAGCTTCTTGGTCACGATCGCCATGACCAACTCGTGCAAAGCAGCGCTCAGCAGGAACGTCACCATCGTCGCCGACGGTTTGGACATCTTGTGATACTCGATGGAACTCGCGTAGACGTGTCGTAGGAGGAAGGAATGCACAGGTTTATTCCATTTCCGAGCGAATTCATCCCATGTGGTTGAATTCCACCAGTCCTCGTAGAATTGACGATCCGCGAACCTAGAAATATGGAGTTGGTGCTCGAATGAGTTGAAATGAGAAGATAAAGATGAGAAACGCTCGCCGCACCTGGAGATCTCGGCAAAGCCGTTGCAGATGCACTCGAAAATGATATAGAATAGAAGGAGGTAGGATAGCTGGTCCATGCAGTACGTTACCGAATACCTTAGTCATCATATTAGCAGGAGCCATCAATGACACGTACCATGAAAGGTAATGCGAGGTCCAGCAGAGATCTGAAGAATGGCTGTCCAGGCTCCGGTGTCAAAGGGATGATATAGTGCTCCGTGATGGTGTAAAGCAGTGTGAACGTTCCGAGGAAGGCAACCGTCTTTTCAAAGACATAGAATGGTCGCACCCTTCATAATGGAACAAAGCACCACCATATTAGCCAGTTGATACGCCGAATCTCAAAAGAGGCCAAGAAGCTGTCCACGTACCTCTCGGTTCGCGGATACTCCAACTCGTACACTAATGTTGGAATCAATTGATAATCCGCGAAGTTCTTTAACGTCACGTTGTCAGGGAACCGCACCCTCTTTTGCCCATTGACCCCGGCAGAGGTGATCCCGTCGTCCAATGCGGAAATAGATTCAGCCAACGCGTTAATCTCGGAGCTCGGGTGGCCGAGAAGTGGGTGCTTTTCTGGGGCGGTCGATGGTTGTGATTCGGCCGTTTTCGGAGGAAAGGTCGTGTTGTTGCTGGAAGGGAAATAAGAAGGATCCTTGGCAGAAGACGATAGCTTCCCGCCGTTGGGGGTTGATAGGGAATCGGGGATCTGCGCGCCAGGTGGCAAGGTTGAGAGCCGTTGTCGCAAACTCGCCATGGCGAGGTCGTTTGTATTCCCGCGGCCAGTTCCGACCACATGGGTCCCAATGACGACCCCATCTGCGATCGGCATCGGTGTTCCCGCTGGTGTTGTGGTTACATCGCTAGCCACGTTCTCGGGACTGTGACTTCCCGACCGCTTCTCGTTGAAAGGTTGCGCAGCGGCGGTTCGGGCGTCCGATGCTTCCACCTCTGCAGCTGACCAGCCTCCAGGACGTGACGAGACGAGGAATTGAAGCGCAGCGGTCTGTTCATTCTTCTGAAGCAGGAGCTCCGAGAACTCGCCATTAATGGATACGTAGGAGTGTACCTTCATGAGCATGACGATACAGTGCAGGGTGAAGAATCCGCTCTGAACCCATTCCCATTGCCTGTTGTGAGTGACGACAGAATTTTCGCGAGATATGTTTAGTCGAAGAATTCGTCACTTGAGTGAGTGACAAAAAGCAACTTACCGGTTGAAGGTCCACAATACCGCGACCGCCAACATGGTCGTCTGATACGCGTGCTGGATGATGATCCCCATCGACCCAGCTCCATTATACCGCAGCCGCCCACTCGCCAGCAGCTTGACGAATGGAACAGAGATCGCGGTGCTCCCTACGAGCACCGCATCGCTCAACGCTAAGCCCAACGCATCTTTAGAGAAGAGGGTAGCAAATGTCAAGGAGAGAGGGTATCCTGTTTGGTCGAAGCTGACGACATATGTCCTGAGCATGAGTAGCCCGATAGCGATCCAGAACAGGACGTAGAAGCCCCTGAACGCGTCTTGGCCATGAGACTCAAAATGTGATGAACGAGGGACGAATGTGAGTTTCGCAAGGAGCTGGGAGGCACCGCGTGATGGACGGTACTGAAGGTATTAAGTGCCATCGTCAGTTGTAAGACGAGGGCCAAATTGGGTGGCAGAGGAGTGGATGGGCTTGGTTAGCTTACGGGCTGGATGTGAAGGACGCCGGACCCGGTATCTATTGTGGATCCTTTCTTGGAGATGTGATGCTCTGCAGAAGTCATTGAAGACGCGTCTGGAGATCGTCTGGTGTAGCAGGGAGGGGAGGAGGATGTGGGTGGTGATTGGTGTAGCAGACGCGCAGCCTAGATCCTAATATTTCTCCTTTCTTTGGATTAGGCGCGCACTTCGGCGCCGGCGTCTCATCACCGATCGACGTCATTCACCCTACATATAAAATGTATGGGTGTGTCATGCTGGTACATTTATCATGCACGGGAGAGCACGGAACATTACGAGCATAAATCTAAGGCATGCTCTTCATGGTTTCGGCACGCTGAGAAACCTGCATTCCCATCAAGCAATCATTTTGTTTGGAGTACGCCGTCCAAGTGACATATTTACTCACATCGAAAGTGGCCGTCTCGTCTCCAGAAGACGTTTGCTGCTGTTTCCCAGTGTCGGGGCTCTTTGGTTGATGACCTCCTGATGCATGACCGCTCATGCCCCTCGCGTTTCTTCGAAACTCTGCTTCTGGCTGCCTCTTCGTCTCAGCAATCTGGGCTTCACTCTTCAGTATTCGTCTGATGACTCAGGAGGGCCTTTGGCATAAAGCCCTCACGGACGCAGCCGCGGGTGCGTGTTCTATGAGGCTGTATGCTACTGATTGGCTTGCGATCTAGTCTACAGTTCTGCCGTTTTGCCCATCCACGTCTCGTTCCCTCATATGTCCAACACAAAATCAACTCCCGAGGTCTCTAGTCCCGCACCCCTCGAAGAATTGGAATTTCGTGGCGGTCCCAACGAGGATGTGTCCAGCTTCTTAGGGGCGATCAAGCGCGCTGCTGTCAAGCAGGGCCGACATTTAGATAACGAATGGATGATCTCATATGCTGAATCATGCCTACGAGGAGATGCGATGGACTGGTTTGACGAAATGGGCACAGACGTTACGAGTATGGATTGGATATCCCTACGCAAAGCATTCCTGCGTCGATTCCGTTCACCGCTTCCACCACCTCCGGCAGCGGCAACGGAAGAGGCGACGATAACGGAACCTGTAACAGGAGCGAAGGCGGCAAGGAAGGCAATAGCTAAAAAAGCGAATGCAGAAACGGAAGAGGTGGGGTCATCGGCAGGAGCGACAGGAAAGAAAGTAACAGGGGTGACGGCAAAGAAAACAGTGGCGGCGGAAGCAACATCGGCAACGGAAGCGGCAGCGGCAGCAGCGGAAGCGGCGTCAAGAGCGGCGACTGCAGCAGCAAAGAGAGCGGCGACAGCGGCAGCAATGGCAACGAAAGCGGCAGAGGCAGCAGCGGAGGCAGCGGCAGCGGCAGCAGCAGAGGCAACGGGAATGAAAGCGGCAGTGGAAAAGGCAGCACTCAGTAAGCGTCCAACCGTACAGGAAGTACCGGCCGCCCCGCTCCCCATCACAGTTGGTTACGATATCGGTGACCTCAAAGCGAAATGTCTCACCAAGGCAAGGCCACATTACATCAGCCACGTTTTCAGTTATTGATCATCCACCACTCAGATACTCGTTCTTGGAAACAGTGGTACGTGCGGTTTTATGTTCTTACCAGGACGATATCCTGGTTCACTATTCTTAGGTGTGGGCAAGTCATGCTTGCTATCGCGGTACCTTGGTCATGGATGGGTTCCGTCAACCATCCCCACTGTAGGTATACACTTCGAGATCCATGGTATGCTCGTGCTCGCGGCAGGTCAAACTCGTTTGGATAAGGAAGGCATTGTTAGTCTGTTCTCCATCAGCTCACAAAGCTTCGCCTAAAGAAACCGATTGTTCAGTGGGATGTCTCAGGCGCGGAAGAGTATCGCAGCGCACTGGGCCAATATTGCCTAGGAATGGATAGGATATGGATAATCTATGATGTCACGGATCAGAAATCCTTCCAAGGTGCATAAAATCATTCAAGTTGCGCCGCGCGACTTGAACGAACCTTGACGCGTTTTCTAATTTAGACGTAATCCAATGGGTCGATCTCGTCATGCGGCATAATCCAATGGCCAAACCGGCGCTGCGTCTCATCGGCAACAAAAGCGACCTCAAAGACCGACGGGTGATATCAACGCAACAAGGTCGTCAGCTTGCCGAACAATTGGGGATACCGCGATTCTGGGAGATAAGTGTGAGAACAAATGAGGGATTGCATGTGATGCAGAATAACTATTTGGGAGTTTTGAAGCATGGCGCAGAGTAATGCTTCATCTTGCCACTTACAATCCGGTTTATTTTGCTTCGTTGTCAATTGCAGTACATTGAAAAGTGTTTTGTCTGTAACATACGCGTAATGACTTCGAGACGACTTTCATCTTATATACAAGGTCATGAGGTCCGAAGTAGATGTAGGGAATAAAGCTGCGCCGACACATTTCTGGTCAGCCGCTTGATAAGCGAACGCCACTTATCAATTGTAAACTCACCCAGTCAACACTCATTCCGCTCATTCGAATCCTGATTCTGACCTCAAACTCCTTGAACTCAAATCTGCCATAATGCTGAGCAGGTTTATTGATCAAGTCAGCGTAAGTGCCGTGTCTCTGATGAACGTTGTATGAGTGCGACCCGGGCAGCTTGTTCTCCAACTTCCGATGAGCATCGTTCGATTTGAACGAGGCGAAGCGCCTGTCCGAAAGAGACACCACCATTGTTGAATTGAAAGGAGGGATCGTGGAGGCCGCGACGATCTTATTCGGTGACAAAGATTCTGCACAACGATCTGGTGCATCAACCTATGGAACCCGGCATGGTAACACATCATATGAACGAGTCCCGAAATGCCCACCGCTATATGCAGTCTGTTTTCCCTGTGAAGTGAACAGAAATACGAAGTAGAATCACGGGACAATTAAATGCGCCTTTCAAATATCATTTGGCAGGCAGTCTTTTATGATGAGAGGCCATTGTGACGGGGAGTTCGACATGGCGGCAACTGGCACGATCCCAAAGGGGGTGGGATCAGGGTGTTCGATATCAACAGCAGGATAAGTAGCTCAGACATGGCATCCTCGCACCATGATTGCCTTGGAGTAACACCCCCTCAGAGTAAAAAGTGAATTCATCTAAAACGTGGCGGTTGAGTTACTCGTGGTGGAGCCAAGTAACATATCTACTCACATTCAAAGTGCCCATCTTCAGAAGATGCTTGCTATTGTTTTGCAGTATCAGGCTCCTTGGCTGATCCGACCTCCTGATACCGCTCATACAGCTCGCGTTTCTTCATGGACTCTTGAAACTCTGCTTCACGCTGCCTCTTCTTCTCGGCGATCCGGGCCTCGTCCTTTAACACCCCCTGGTACATGTCCTTTCAATGCCAAAAGGATTTAATGTCCCACATTTCAATAGTAGAAATTGAGCAGCGGTGGGACATACATCGCGCTCCTTGAACTGTAGCCAGTGTACACCATATACCGTAAATGCGCAGATGGCGGCTGAGATGGTGAGAGTGGCCTTGGCGGCTCTGGTCATGTCCCTGACAACTTTTGGGATCGGGTAAAGGAAATAGTAGAGCTCAACCGTGTCTGGGAAAGCTACAACGTCAGTCGAAATTGCAACTTTCCCAAACCCCGTCCTTCGCTCGTCCCTCCCGTCTTTTAAGTCTCATAATATACAAATGGCTTCGCGCATTGCAGCCAAATCCCTTCGCAGTACACACTTCACTTATAACTTTGAGCTGAAAAGCTTGATATTGATGAGTTTTTTTGATGTAGCCTCGCTCCTTCGGTCGTCGGCTGGTGCTGCGATCCCACGAGTGGCCATCATCCAGAGGTACGCTCACCAACCCGTAATCATCAAATGATTCGACTCAGCGAAAGCTAACGATCGTCTGTTTGAATCATATTAAGCCGTGGCCTCGCAGACAAACGTACGCAATCCCAACCGAAAACGGTGGTCATCCCATGCACAGTACTTACATTTGCTCGGACGTTGCAGCCCCTCCAGCAGAACGCGCCAATGCCCTGATCGACTCCATTCCAGGGAGCTCCCTCGTCTCCAAGACCGGCACTGTCGTGCTCGGCACGGGTCTCACGGCAGCGGCCATCTCGTCGGAGCTTTACGTCGTCAACGAGGAGACCGTTGTCCTCGTTGGATTCCTCGTCCTCATCACCTACCTTGGGAGGACAATCAGCGCACCGTATGCCGAGTGGGCGCAGGGACAGGTTGATGTAAGAGCCTCTGAGTTAAGGCATACGTGAAGAGCGTGTTGTCTGATATTTGAATGGATTCTTAGAAAATCCGAGACGTCCTCAACAGTGCCAGGTCCGAGCATACGAAAACCGTGGCCTCTCGGATTGATTCCGTCAAGGAGATGCAGGATGTCGTTGGATTGACTAAGAACCTCTTCGCGCTCTCCAAGGTACGTACAACCTTAGCTTATGCTTTCAATCCCAGTCGAATCCCAACATATATATATCTTTTTAATTCGTATAGGAGACCGCTCAGCTTGAGGCGTCATCCTTCGTCCTCAAGCAGGAGCTTGCCGTCAAGACGGAGGTTAAGCAGATGCTGGACTCATGGGTCCGATACGAGCAGCAAGCCAAGGAGGAGGAGCAGGCTCAGCTCACCAAGAGTGTTATTGACAAGGTCATGAAGTCGTTGACCGACGAGAAGAACCAGAAGCAAATCTTGCTCGATGCTGTCGCAGAAGTGGAGCGTAAGTTTTCATTCAAAGAGTTCTTTTTTCTCCGCAAGCACACCATACTAATCACCGCGTTCTCCGATTAGAACTCGTAAAAAACAAGGCTATTTGATTAGGTTTTATTGTCTTTCGGAACGCATTAGAAATCATAGCCGATGGCGCTCCTTTAATCGAATGACCCTGCCTTGCTAAATCATCGTTATAGAGCACTATACGCAAGACTCTGCAGCAATAGATTTGATTAAACTTTCGACACCTTCTCCGACGGACATGGCGCAACTCCAATCGGTATCATTCTTGACACTCGTCAAATTCCACTTCAACGCCTTCTGCCGTATAAACCCCAGTGGCCTCCATGATCGTCTCCAAAACTGCCCCGGCCAACCTGGGATCCACATCTGGGATTGCATTTTCATCTATGGGCAAGTCGAGGATGGCTCGCAACACCAGTTTGGCGCCTGTCTTAGAAGCGACGAGGTTGCCTTCTTTGCACTCAGAATCCTCTATGCCTATGATCGCGCATCAGAAACGAGTACATTTAGAGTCAGGTCAGTCGCTTGGAAACGGCGTTCAGAGAAGCAACTCAACAGGAAGGACATCCGCTCTCGCACTCGCAGGCTTCCAGCCGTTCCAGAGCCTGGGTGAGCATATCTGAAGCTAAGAGGCAGGCAATGTCTCTGTTAGACTGTTGTAGGTACGAGGTCGCCTTCATCTTACTATGATCAAATGCTTTGGCCGCGACACCACTACTCTTCCCAGCGTTGTCAAAGAATATGAGCCTGAGCAGAATGAGGTCAGCTCCGTTTACTTTATCCGTAATAAAGTGTATCGGATACCTAGCGGGCCGCTTCCTCGTCGTCGGTTTGGAGGCATACTCTTTCTGCGCCACTTTGCACTCCGTCTTCACATCTCCAGAACTTGCCGTCGCGAATAGCGGGGCCAAGTTCAATACCGCGTGTGCCGCAGCATGGATCGCCTCTGCCAGGTGCAATCCTTTCCTTTTGATGAGATCCAGGACGGGGTTGGGTACGTCGATCCACATCCCGTTGGTCTGACGCTCGAAAGGAGGTGTGTCAAGATCGACTGTGTCCAAGATCGACCCGTTTCTGTTTAATAATTCCGAATAATTATCATTACACATGTGCGCCGAGGTCACGAGATAGCGCCTAGATCAGCTCACCTAACTTTGAAGAAACCGAAAATGATCGTCTTGACGCTGATCGGACCGAAATACGCGCGATGCGGTGAGCCTCGAATAGCCCGGATGCGTATCGTCTGGATTGGGTCAACGTCTCTACGGACAGTTTGTGCTTATGTTAGCCGATGAATCAATATATCCCCAGGTGCACACTGACGTGAAATCTCGAGGCGTCGTCGTCCAATTCACGTCGGTTTGCACGATTCTTGCCGTACGATCGTCGTGACTGACCTCCCGCACCTGTCGGGATTTTATTGAGCGCCTGAGTCTTAAATAACAAATATAAAACTGCCCACCAGGTATGTCATGCCCTGATGCATAAACTGGATTAAACGGCCAAGCTATCAGATATGAATTACGGCTCGCGAGAGCACATGAACTCACAATACCACCTTCATATGTCTACTCTCCCCAGGTTCGGTCAGGTTAGCAAATAGGTCGATGGACAAGTGCGAATGCGATACCTCAAAGAGTGCGCGGGATAACTCCAACTCCTCGAGGATCATCACCTTCCCATTCACTCCCGAATTTGTCACATCCAAGACTGTATATTTGGTCTCCATCACCCCTCGGATTGGAACATGAGTGGATGGTCTTGGCTTATACTTGGAGTGCGTATGATACCAACCCTCGGCATCCTGTGTAAGTCGCTCCCTGCACACCTTTCGAAACAATGCGGGATCCCCGAAGTACTGCTCATCGTCAGTGATGGAGATCGGCATCTCATTCGCTGCACATTGAAGATGTCCCTCGAGCACGACTTCGTTGGAAAGATCAACAACGAGATCGGCCATGCTCATGTCGAAGATTTCGTCTGGGTTGGAGACGAAGTGTTGGTCGATCGGCAAGTTGTCTGCAACGTAGACGGCGAGTGAGCCTTGGGCTCGGCGACCCGCCCGTCCCGCTTGTTGCCGCTATGAGGGAGCGACAATCAGGTTAATCATATTTCCCTACAAGGCGATAAATAAATGGTCGGGGCTCACAAGACTTGCGACAGACATAGGGAAGCCGAGCATAATGACGGCGTCCAACGTCCCAATGTTGATACCCAGCTCTAGTGCATTTGTTGCAACGATTCCTAAGAGTTTGTTCGTGAACGCCTCCTTCTCAATGGCCCTTCGATCCTAGGGACGCGCGTACGTAAGAATGAGTATGCTTATGAGGCGACACATTCGGATCGTGGCTCACCTGTTGAGAGTAACCCCCTCGATACGCACGGATTTTCTCTAGGATGTCTTGCCGCCCTTCAGCCGCCAATTGAGTACGCAACTAAAAATAAAGAGGTATGTGGCATTCGACTTTATAATGACAGGGTGCAGGGCGTACAGTCTTCATCACGAGCTCGCAGGATTTGCGGATCTATATGGATGTTCACGTTATTTAGTGGAGGTGAATAGTCAAAGGGAAATGACACAGCTCTACCTTACAGAAGATAATCGTCTTCACACCACGCTTAACGAGGAACCTAAACATCGCACAAACCTCATTGTACGCGCTGGCGCGACCAGATTTGGGGTCCATCTCGTCAATTAAAGGCGGATTCCATATCAAGAAATCCTTTCGGCCAGCGGAAGAACCGTCCTCGGTGACGACCTCAATATCCTAGCGAATATGGCTCTCAGGCCCTTCTGTCAAATAAAATGCAGCAACCATGATATACATACGTCGACACCAAAGATGGTTTCCATATGCTGTGGGACACGGTGAGTTAGAAGTCATGCTTATCGTCATTTAAAGAATGTAACGAACCCGAAGTGGCTGGCCAATTGTTGCACTACAGGAAACAAACAACGACCGTCTGTCTGAGAAGCGAGGGGAATATAGGTCAAAATATCAGGTTTTGGAATCAAGACCTTCTAGGGCGCTCACTACCAACAGCTGCACACACTCTCCGCAGTCTTCGCATAATATAGGCTGCATGACTGAACGACGAGGATGTAGGCCAGGTCAGAAGAGTCAATACAGTCCTGCACGTGATAGGAGCAGGCAGAGCAGGCATAACGAACCTCCCTAGCGTTCCGTGGTAGTAGTGTAGCTCATCGACAACGACCAGCTTGATGTTCTTCAAAAACCTGCATCGGTGTTATATTCAGCGAGCAGCTTTGTAGAGAGGAGGCAAAACCTTTTCCTGGGCTCACCGACGCCACTTATCCTCCTGAGGCAGGATTGTAATGTGCAATATATCCTGCGGGGTCCCAATTCAGACACGAGTTGAGAATCACCAACACCATAGCATCATCATAACTCACGAAATTGGTGAAGATGACGGATGCATTCTCCCTGATATCTAAAGATCCTCATTAGCAATCTGCGTGCCTGTTTGTGCGGAGACGCTGCAGTGCTCCTACCTGCTCTCTCAGACATGGGCGTGTCCCCGTCGTAAGTTGCCACCTAGAAGCAATTGGCCCGGGAGCAGTGGTGATCAACCTGGCAGGCCCAGTGAATGACAGATGTTTTTACATACCTGCACATCCTCCAGCCCAGGTGTGTGACACAGAAGCTGCTCCAATGCCGTCCTTTGGTCTTGCGCGAGGGCTTTCGTAGGAAAGATGAATATTGCAGTTGATTCCCTATCTCCTTCCAGAAACGTTAACAGCGGAACCTATGTCCAGGTACATTACTCTAAGCTCCGTTTTCTTCTAGATCTCTGAGATACCATCAACGGACCTGATAGATGATACTTTTCCCGGACGCTGTTCCCGTGGACACAATCACATGCTTGTTGGCCCTTAGCGCGTTGATCGCAGCTGTTTGATGCGTAAAGAAGCGTGTTACGTTGATAGCGTCTCGGAGACCGTCAGTTATTGATTTAGATAAAGGTTGAGATAGTTGGCCTGCCACCCAGATCAAGAATGTGTGCTCAGAGTTGGGTGTCATTGAGTTCATAATGAACAAGAGAAAACAAGCCACCTTACCCCATTGAGGTTCTTTAGCTTCGTACACTCTCCGGCCCGCTATCTGGCCACGATAATCCTCGGCGCCAATAATTTCGTCCACGATAGCTTCAATCGAGGCGCCGCCTGGGTTCTCTCCTTCCCTCCTTCCAGCGGTGTGAATACCAAAGGGGCCCAGAGGGAGATGGTCCTTAGCAGCTTTCATAACTAAGACAACAGGATCCTCGTCTTCTCCGCTCAGTGCGCAAGCCAAGAGTAGTCTGTGCGTCAATGGGGTATCAGGAGGCATTATAGGGAAGCAAGAATGCAAAGTACGACCCACTCATTAACAGCTTGAGAAAAACGTTCGTTCCGCTTTTCAATGAGCTTCTTCACCGCCACGGGGTTCATACTCGGCGGCAGAGCGTAACCAGGAAAGTTGCCGCTACTTTCGAAGCCAAATAATATCAACGCACCGTCGTGAGCCAATAACAGGGGTTACATACGTCTGCTGATCGGCTTTCCTCATCTTCTTCCCCTCGACAAAGTCAAGAACCAAGACTGTCTCGCCACTTTCAGGGTCAGCCTTGCCAAAACTAGTGTACCAATCTGGGGAAGCGTCACGCTTTTTGGAACTGGAGCCACATCCGCCGACACCGGATGTTTGATCGGAGTGGATTCGGAGTTCGGACGAAGAGATGTATGCGAAGCGCATTAGGTCGGGTATAATCGCTCTGAAACAGCGAAAATATATCATTCGATCAGCGTGTTATTGCGTAGACTAATGCGATACTTAGGTCACGTACTTGATTTCGGCTACTTGGGACAAGTCAAGCGGCCTCAGGAGGAATAACGCCTCAGCGTAAGGTTTCTTAGGCATGTATGGGAGACAAAGTACTCACTTCTTCAATAAACCCTCTACTGACTTCTTAACCACTGAAAAAGTGGTGGCAATGTGTTGTCGTGAAGAGCAGAACACAATGACAGTATTCAGTGCCTTGATCGGAAGGTTTCATTTAGCTGGATCTCTCCTCAAAACGGAAAAACTCCCAGAACTGACCTTGAAAATCTTGAACAACTACGTTTGGAAGGTCATTAACGAAGGCCAAGTGCAATAGAAGCGGGGACTAATACCTCATCAAAATATGGTGGCCATTCCAGCTTTTTCTCGACCTTAGGTACACTTCCCTTACCTTTTGGTTTTGCTACTGGCTTTTTGCTCAACGCGGTATACGGGTCTTCCGACGCGTCCGAAGGGGCGGGCGACGGACGGTTCGTCAGAGTGGCTTGGCCAGCTTTGGCGCGTTTCTTAGGTGGAGAGACAACTGGGATAGACCCTTCGGCCGAGGAAGGGTCGATAGCCTTTCGCTTGCCCATAGCCTTTGCGGATGGCTGCTTGGTAGACATCGTTGGTTGTGATCGTCGATCCTTGGGTGAGCTCATCACAGGGAGCAAACATCTCCAATCAACGGCTTCTTACCGTCCCCAAAGTTCTCCATTCCGCTCCCAATTTCCCCTACCTGCTGGAGTTTTGAAGATTGTTCCAGGTACCTGCACTGCCCTTGGCACATTCACGACTAAATGCTAATATTTGGATTCTAGAAGACTAAGCCATGCGACCAACACCTTACACCTTATCCCGCATCCTCCCTCGGTCCGCCGTACCCAAAAATACCATACTCGCTCCTGCACTCCCATCCGTCAATCGGGATCGCCAACCTACGGTTATAGATAAACTTCTACAACGGAAAGCGGAGGCCCTCAAGGCTGGGACACCATATCCACCAAACCTTCGGATTGAGACGTTCAAAGACCAAAGGCAGTCATGGACGGGTGTCAGCAGGGAAGTGCGGAACGAGCTTAAACAACTCATTAGGGAGAAGTGAAGATTCCCATGGAATATATAGAGGGAAGGTGTGGCACATTATGATAGGCACCCATCACGGAATTTGGGTGTTAGGGATCACTTTGCACCATATATCAGCCACTACTCTCTTAAGCCCCAATGATAGTAGGCGCACCCGAACGTACACGTATATATACTGGTTGGGTATTGGCCATATGGATTCACACCAAAATGACAGCGATATAAAATAACTGGCAACCCTCAGTGCAGAGAAAACAGAAGGATGTGCCGCCTGCGAACAGAGAACACTACGACCCTAGTTGCTCTAATTACTGCTACGAGGTCTGAGGCTCTACCCCCCCTGCGCTCTTCAGATGATCGAACCGCATGAAGCTCTGCCTCGAGTTCATCTCCTCCACGGTCCTACCAACGTGAGGAGAAGGTGGGATATCAGTACCATGCACATGAAAACACAAAGAATAGCATAACACACCGCTTTCTCATCTCACTCGCCCATGTGATCTCCTTCAACGGAGGTGAATACATTGTTATTCCAAATGTGAACACCATCATGGCAAAAATGACCTCAATGATAAGCTATATACACGTTAATCAAGATCAGTTACCTTCATCCAGGAGTAGTGCATAGGTTGAAACCCACGTTGACTGGCACCTGCCGAATACTTTCTTCGGACATTCCTAGCGCTTTTAGCCTTGAGAAGTCTATGGACCGTGACACTTTCGTTAAAAACGCAATATCGTCATGTAGTTGAACGAACAACTCACGTTTCCAAGTAGCATTGGCAGCTGCGAAAATAGAACAGGGCCGCTCCATGAGCACACTGTATCTAGATCGTATGGTCCGCCATACTCACCATGCGTCATAAGAAGGATGGCCACCACCACCAGGATACGTCCAGTAGACTTGGTCATTGAGATGTAATTGAGGTAAGTCGATCGGTCAAATGGGTGGGAAGGTCGATGTTGCCAGCATCTCGTTCGACAGCAGGCATGAACTGATCAGAACCTAGCTATGAGTAAATTACCGCCGTCACCGCCTTAGTGTCTCCCAAGTATTGAAAATATAATTACTATATCAGTCCCGCCCCAAACGTGGCGACGACTGCATTGTAATGTCTTCATTCCAAGGATGGGATAGCTTGCGTCGTGTCAATCCAGAAGTACATTTGTGCAGCTCCTGGTTAACCTGCTCTATGTCTTCGCGTCGGTTTTACCTGCAGAACTCTTTATTTTGTGGTCACGGGAAAGTTGTACGAAGGCGGGTCCCTGCAACAAGATTACACACGCACCGACCATGAGCACCATGCTATGATCACGGGCCTGGGAAACATGCTCCATGGGTTCACGGATTACTTCAAGCGCAGAACAGCTTCTGAAATATCTTGGCACAAATCTAGAGTTCGCTAGTGATCTGGCCCAGGTACGGCTCGTTGATCTTCTAATGGAGAGAATTTCAAGTTAATTCCTCATATGCGTGCTCAGAAGTAAAGAGGCATGGAACCTAGGTAGTCTAGTTTGGTCTGGTTCTTGAGGATCGTTCTGTTAGGATGTGTCTATGTCTTATTTAGCGACCCTTCTATTCGGACCGACCGACCAACCCCTAAAATTCATGTTGCGTCCTAGTACATTGGTTTGGCCGACTTAGTGGACCGAAATTTAGGTCGAGTGTGCACACCTCATAATCGGTGACGCGCAACTACATACCTGACCGAAAATGGCTGAAAGAATCGCGGTTGCAAAGTACAGACGAGCCCGCCAAGGTGATGCCCCTATCCCACCAGTCAATTCCACGTGCTTTTAAACTAGTTTGATAGGGCTAGCACATTGGAAGTACGGCCCGGCTCAGTGAAACACGATCGTCGCACGTCGATTGTGTGTTTCTTCGCCCTCATCGCTACCATCACTCATACCTACGTTCTAGATATTCCCTCCTCCCTTGCTTTTTTTATCCACCCACCCACCCTTCATTGTGGTTCCATAGCACTTTATCTTTCAGGGTTCGTTCGAGCCCTTAGAGATTCGTGCGCCAAGGGCCGCAGTTGTGTCTCTGTGGTTTCCGGTCTTTCCCCGGTTTCACGAGGCTCAGCTGTGGGTTGTCCCCTTCACCCACTCACAAGACAGACAAGAGAACGTGTCAGGAGTGCACTAGACGGGTCGTCCGCAGACACAGGCGTCATCAGGCCTTCAATTCCGTCGATCGTGTACCCTTTGTTTCGGTATTTAGGAAATCCCAGTCTAACATTTCCCTGTTCTTAAGATATAATTTTCATGCATCTTCGGTGCATAATAAACAGATTTTACAGAAGTAGGTACTCATGAATAGACAAAATGCCGTGGAAAAACGCTTTATCTATCCGAAACAATGGTCATATGATCACTTCATCGTCCCATCCTTACCGCCCTAACATCCTCGCTACTGTAAAATGTCCGGAACTGGGTCAGACGCGAGTTCTCTCGAGCTTGTCACCTTTGATGGCTCAGGGGACGTAACCATCTTCTTACAAAACGTGATGAGAGTGGCTCTGGTCCAAGGGCGACAGCGAGATGATGACTGGATGGTCAGCTATGCGGAAGCAAGCTTGACAGGGGACGCTTTGAGATGGTTTGTCGGCCTCAACGAGGTGTCATTACGTTCCTGGCGGAGTGTACGCAACGCCTTCCTCGCACGGTTTACGGCACCTGCTGCTCGAGTGACAGTTTCAAAACACCCATTACCATCTGAAGTATCGCAAAATTCTGTTCAGGGTGGAAATGTATACAAGGTCAGTCTCAATCAAATACTTAGGTTTATCTGGCATACTCATCCTACCTCGTGCATCAGACGCTTGTCGTCGGAAAATCAGGTGGATTTGTTATCGAATCATATCATCTGAAGATATTAACTGTTTGATAGGTTGTGGAAAGTCCTGTCTCTTGTCGCGATATTTGGGCTATGGCTGGGCGCGGCAAATGACTCCTACCGAAGGCGTGGCTTATGAAATGTACGCAGCGAACTATTCTGGTACAGTGTATGATAATCATATAGTAAGCCATAAAATCACTACTATTGGAACGCGGTCTTACCACTGTTGGACAGTGGGATGCTTCAGGAACTATGCCTTGTGAAACACTCGCGTTGCAATACACGACCGCTCTCAACAGGTTATGGATCGTATATGATGTGACAGATAAGAGCTCCTTCGATAGTGAGTGATTTTGTTGAAGATGAAGGTCATGCCGATAACTGATTACGCTCAGGTATCCGCACCTGGCACATGGGCATCTGCAAAAACAAGTCGTTAACTGTCCACCTGATAGGTACAAAGATCGATCTGGTTGGTAGAGCCATTTCGACTCAACAAGGCCAAGCACTTGCAACTGAACTAGGGATAGGGTTCTCTGAGACAAGCTCCAAGACCAACGAGGGCATCCAAAATCTCTGGAGATGGTTACCTCATTTTATGCCCTTCAAATGAACTTACTCTCTTGTTGTATACATAATTTAGATCGTTTCCCAATTTGATCATAATCCTCCTGTTTGCGAGATAATGTCCTGAAGTACATGAGACGATGATCACGGTCTCGAGCATATCATGTTTGATGGTCAAGGCTCGAAAGAGGGCGGCTCTGGTCCAAAGGCGCCAGCGAGATGACAACTGGATGGTTGACTACAGACAAGCGCAACGGCAGACGCTCTGAGATGGTTTAGCGGCTTTGACGAGGCTCTATGTTCCTGACCTCACACAATGCCTTTCTCAAACAGTTCATCACTCCTGTCGCTGGTTCAGCTCACTTATTAGCCCCGGCGGCAGCAGCAGAGGCAGCCACCGTGCCAAGGATGTCCGACCCCTAGTTCCAAAATATCCGGAGCCAAACGAAGTGTTTTCAATGGCGGCAACGTGTTCAAGGCAAGGCCCAAACAGGGAAATGTCAGTAAGTTAGACGAACTAAACCAAAGCATTAAGAATGTGCTGAGCGTTCGGCGTCTTGATGTCGTAATGTCTCTTATCGATCTGGCTAGGTGGTTGGGCTATGGATGGTCCAAATGACCGGGTTTCACTGAAGGCGCAACTTATGAGATGCTCTATACAAGCTATCCTTGAATTGTATGGGAAAGGCTCACATGGTACGTTAGATTCCATCTCTTGCTATTATTGACACGCCCACGCCTGGGATTCATCAGGCCGATGCACTATGGGTATCACGATACACTACTCTAGGTGTGGATTGTATATGATGGATTGATCAGAGCGCTCCTTTGATGAAATAAATCCATGTTGTCGCTCTTGCAATGGCGCCTGTATTCTTGTTTATTACCTTGGGGACATAGACATACAGTGTGTCTTTCCGCGATAGGGGGAGCAACCATGTCTTCAATCTGAGGCCGGTATCTGCGAGGTCCGCGATAACTAGACCGGTGCTTTACGCGAGAAAGGGGTTTGACAAGGCGGTGACGGCTTTCGACAAGCGAGCAAAGTAGACACAATAGCACAAGTGAGGTGCGCTGCTAGAATGACACGGAAACCAAAAGGCTCATAAACCCTTGATGATCATTCTATATCATAACTAGATGTCTTGGTGGCGCATACGGTTCGGACTTTGAGGCGTGCGAACGCACTGGTTGCGCTGCACAGCCGTTTACTAGCGCCTAATGTATCCAGTCCATGTTTAGGTTCGAGCTGGCTGTGTTTCATCCTTGGCGCGCAACTTGGCATTGGCTGTGTCGGCCATTCTAATCAGCGCGAGGCACTGGTTGCCAGCAACCTCTCGCCGCATGTATTTATAGGCGTCCAACATACTTAGGACAACTACCCCTTGCCTACCTTCAACTTCCTATTCTGTCCCCCTCGACTTTTCCCACCACTCTGCTTCGCACAATAGACTATAACATGCTTACCTTACTCCTCGCATCCGCGCTGCTTTTGTCTGCTGTCCAAGGGCAACCAACACCCCTAACGCCGCCCAACGGGCAGGTTGGAGAATGCGATATCCTGTGGACGCCTGACACCACTGGAAAGTGGACTCAAGTGAGACGCGCCGTGCCCATTCCTTACCTCCCACCTCATTGCTAATGACTGTACCGGGGCATAGACCAATATCGAGCTTATGACGGGCTCTAATCAGGCTATGATGCACATCACCAGTATGTCGTCGACAGCCTGGGCCTTCGAGGGATTACGTTTACTGACTTGATGCATATGTTCACTCTAGCTGTTGCAACTGTGGACACCACTGCGAACGCAGCCTCAAACTTCACCTACCCATGTCCGAACGTACGGCACGAACACTGCCTGCCTTGTTAATTTTCATTGCACTAACAAATAGTCTCTGCCGCATTTCCGAAAATAGGTGATACCCACAGCAAACATATATTGGTACCAATTCTCGCATGCGGCCGAGCCAGCGAACCTCATCTGGACGACCCGTTTCGCTGTGAGCATGCCCCATGCACATGACCATAAAAACATTGAACTTAAAAATGTTTCAACGCTCACAGATAACAGGTGCCAACGGCCAAATCACCGCACCAGCAAACCCGCTCCAACCTGACGGCCAAGCGCCCCCTTGGGGTATAGGAAACCTCGTTGACCCATCCCTTGCGAAGCCAGCACCTTCCTACGTTCAAGGCGAGACATCAGCAACGGGAGGCAACAGCACCACACCCTCCGCCAGTGTCAATGCCAGTGTCAGCGTCAGCGTCATTTCCATTACCACCGCCAGTACCTCGATGCCGATTTCTACCAGCAGTATGTCTATGACCACCGTTTCTGTCCCAGTCGTCAAGACGATTACTCCAACATCGACGGCGCCAGCAAGCACGACAAGCGCGTCAACGTCCGGTGCCTTGAGCACTAGGACAACCGGAGCGATTGGTGTTCTGATCGCGATTGCCCTCATGTTTGGTGTTGGCACTTAGGGGCAAATTGATGCTTGCGTTTGGGTCTCAGTTTGTGTTGGGAATTGGGGGACATTCTTTTAATGGACATTGTTGGCATGTATATGTATGCAAGATGCAAATCAAATTCCAAGGAACTGGAATAAGGATACCGCGAATGGAAAGCCAGCCGAACATTGACATTCCATTACCAAGCCATGAAAAAAGAGACCAATATGGAAACAAAATCCCAGGACCGAGGAAAGGAGAGCAAACGGAGTGAAATAAGATAATAGATGACCTTTCATGACGCGGAACATTCCCTTTTGAGGATCAGATCGGGTTGCTAAGGTGGTGAATGGAAAGAGATCTAGGCCAGAACAAAAACGCCAGCAACAACGGCACCAACAGCTGCCACAAGGACGGATCCATGGGAGCGGGAAAGTCCAGCACCGGAAGTGGAAGGGGTACCAGTGGCCGTTGCGGAGGCGGAGGAAGTAATAGAAGTGGCGGTGCTGTTCTTGGCCACGGCAGTGGTCATCGATTTTGCGGATGTGCTCATGGTTACGCTGGCGACACTGGAGCTGACACTGACTGCCGCAGAAGTGGCCACAGTCCCGTTAGTAGTAGCAGCGGCCGTGGTGTCAGCGGTTCCTGGCTGGCCGACAATGTACGATGGAGCTGGGTTGGCATCAGCGGGGTTCTTGAGCGCGCCAGTTCCCCAGGGTACGGGAGTGGCACCGGCAGCCGCACCCGGTTGCGTCGCGTTGGGCGGAGTGACGACCTCGCCTGAAGGGCTTTCAATCTATATCCCAGAATCATTAGGTTAGTTTTGGTGTAAGGGAAATATTCGCATGCTTCCCGTCAACTTACAGCCCAACGGGTGGTCCAGATGAGGTTGTTAGGCTCCTCTTCGTGCGAGAACTGGTAGAAGTAGATCGCGGAGTAAATGGTGACCTATAATTGATGCACAGAACACCTTGTCAGTATTGGTCGCTCCGTGCTGTATAAACCGAGTGTGACATACATCAGGGCAGATCCAAGAGTAAGTTGTGGCAGCGGCAGAGGTCGTGTCCACGGTGGCCACAGCTGGAAAAAGGTACGTTGAAAATTCAGGGTTGGCACAGCCTTGGTAGTCAAGAATGGAACTCAACTGGTGAGGGGGACCATGTTGTTGTTATCACCAGTCATAAGCTGGATATTGGTCTTTAGAGCACAGAGATAGATGGCAAGTGAGTAATAGTTTAGGTGAATGGAGATTGGGCCTTGAAGCGCCCATCATGCTCTGGCTTGCGTCTCACCTGAGTCCATTTTCCAGTCGCGTCGGGGGTCCAGGTGATTTGGCACGGCTGCCCCTCAATAGCAGGGGAGGGGGTCAATGGGCCGGGCTGCGCAAGCGCAGAGGACACGAAAGCGAGAGCGACGGCCGAGGCGATGGTGAACATGATGAGATAAAAGTGATGGTGATCTGGGCTAATAAGAGAGTGACTGGATGTGTTGTGCTGGATTAGCGTAGGGTAAGACTGTTGTCAAATGACTGTTGGAAGGGAGCGAGAATGATGGGTGAAAGGAGATGGGGAAGGCTTATAAAAAGGACAAGGGATCCTCCGTTTTTGCTTGTGCACGGCGATCCCGTTAGCGCCGTCTCAGGTTCCTGGTGCCAATAAGCGCTGCTACTTCCATTTTGGCTACCTTACAGTGAGCTGATTGTATCGCTGAACTGCTTAGCGACTCTGCTTGATACCATTTGGAGTTTCTTAGATGGCGACCCATTCTTCTGCTCGAGGTTCATCTTCCCAAAAGGTCCGGAACCATCTCTTTTCCAATCTTTCATGGTTCAATAGAGCCTATCTTGTAGATTGTAAGTAAGCATCAGTTTTTTCATTGAATTCTCAACTTACTCTATGATTCTCTCTTTAGGGGGTGTTTTGGTTATCCTATTTTTGTGCGCAAAAGCCATCAAGGATGGACCAATATACGAACGCGACTTCGCGCCGGACGATCCAATCATCAGCCATCCTCAGCAGGTCGATCAGTCAGTCAATTCATCTATAATCAGTGTAAACTTTTTAGATCTAAACAGATTGCCTGATTTCATCAGGATATCTGGGTCCATGAACTGGTTCATGTCCGTGGTCACCCCGATGGCTATTGGAGTGACTCTCGGGTTCCTTCGACTATCATCGCATGAGGCCCATCATGCGGCGCTCAGTTGCTTCGCCGGGTGGTGCGTTTGAGCATATTACACCCGGTCTCTCTCTTTTGACGTCATTTCCTTGATAGGACTATCTCAAGTCTCATAACCACAACTTTGAAGGTTCGGATTGGTGAGGAGCGAAGCACTAGGATATGCATGCTTATCATTGATAAATAATCTTCACAGGTCGCTTACGGCCAGACTTTCTGGACCGTTGTGCCTGGGACACTTTCAACAGTGTCTGTACAGGGTACGTAGCCTGTCGTCGCCAGCCAAGCCAGTGCTCATACAGCAACATCGTTCCATTACATCAGCTCGCCTAAAATAATAAGGGAGGGGCGTAAGAGCTTCCCATCTGGTCATTCGACAACAGCGTTCTCAGGTAATTGCATGCAACTATTTAACGCGCACAGTGTTGATACTTTGCACTCTCGGGACATCCGCAGGCCTTGGGTTCCTCTTCCTCTTCCTCGCCGGAAAGACCGGGGCGTTCTGTCTCACTACCGTCATCGGGAGGAAAGCGCATCACAGCCGACTTCTGATGCTCATATTAACCGCGTGGCCACTTGCCCTCGCAGGCTGGGTCGCTGTCTCGAGGGTAGAAGACTATGTAAGCCTCTTGATATCACGCGTACCAACCGTTATACCTTCAACACAACTCATAGCAACCCGACCTTACAGCGACATCATAAGGAAGATGTGATCGTGGGCAGTTTGATTGGCTTCAGCTGTGCTTGTGCCGCCTACTTCATCTACTGGCCCAATCCGTTCTCTGCCAGGCTTATGGCTTCTGGGCTCGCTTCTCAGGCCCGATTTGTCTATGGGGAGGATGGTGATACTGATGTCGATCCACGTGCTGAGCACTTTGAGCTGGCACCGATGCACGACGACGAGGAGAACCGAGTTCTCTATGACGAAGAGACTCAAGCGCAGCCAGTACAACCTAACTCACGATGATTAGATGGGCGTTATTCACACCGCACATGATTTTTTACAACCCATGCGAGTGGTACAAACGATTGTGACCAGAGAAGATCACTACCAAGAAAAGATGTCCAAGCAAAACAAAAAGCCTTATCAATCATTCCCCTCCCTTCACCCACTTCCACCTATCGCCCACTTTGATCATCTTCCCAGCCGCCTTCGGTCGTGTTTGATCATCGCTCTCTGATGAAATACCCTTCTGCGCGTCGGCGATCACAGCGTCTACGATGCTCGTGGGCCCGTTTCCTGGTTGTCGCATCATCGTGTTCGTGTGCGTGTTCGAGTTCGGTCCATTGAATGCACCAGCACCATTTCGTACAGAATGATGATTCAAACTTGGATCAACAGTGTTCCCATTCCACATCGGTTGACTATTGAACCCTGGAGTAAAGCCGCCCCTGTTACCACCACCTCCGCGGTCAGCAAATCCATCACGACCCCTTCCCCTCTGAAAACCACGCTGTCCGCCAAACCCTCGACCACCGCTGCCACCGTACGATTCCATAGATGGGTCAGCGCCCCATTGATTTTGTGGCATTTGGGACATCTGATCTCCACCGTTCATGTCCTGGCCAGGGTTGGTTATCGGTATGTTCGATGTCGCTGAAGGTGTAACCCCTCCGGTCGCGATGAACATCATTAATTCTTCCTGCGTCGGGTATCTGCCATTTGTCACCTTCCACGCCTCTCCTAGCTTGGCCCATGAGTCTGGGCTGGTCGGGTCAAACGTACTGAGGTCGAAGCTCGCGAGCCCTCCCAACGGTACGCTGCCCACAGCTTCGACAGGTGATATTGGATTTTGGGTGTTATTGCTGACGTGATGAGTCGAAGAATCGTGGACTGGTATCACGCTCAGGTTCTGTCCTGTCACGGCGGCTCTGGGGGATATGGAGCCATTGCCGTTTTGGGTGGGGCTGAAGTTTGATGGAGCGCCGAACCTGTTATTACGAGGTGGTGGCGGCGAGCGACTTCTCCGTCGACTGCCATCGTGGTCATCCCACTCTCTCCTTCCATTACCCCTCCGCCCGTCGTTCCATCTACCGCGCTCGCCAAAGCTTCCACGAGATGGGAAGTCCCCGCCGCGGTTATCACTGTATCCTCCACGGTCGTGCTGACCACCGTTTGCAACGCGGTCAGTGTGAGGCCGATCGTACTGTCGATGATCTCGCTCGCTGTAAGTAGAAGTATCTCCCCGTCCATTGTAGGCGTCGAATCCACTGCCAACGGCAGAGGGTGCCCCACCACTCGGCCAACCATGCGATTGGGCGACTGGTTGTTGTTGCTGCGCACCACCTGGGAGTTGACCCGCGATTTGCTGAAGTAGAGCTATTTGTGTAGGATCCAAGCCCGGCAGGGCCGCACCCGCGGTCCCAGCGGAATTCGACGCTGCAATTGGCGTGCTACATACACGGAGAAAGTTAAATTGGTCAGGCCTCCAGTCGTTTTTGCCATGACCTCTTCCACACGCACGGGTTTGTGTTTGACGATGCCCCTTGAGCTTGGGCGAGAAGAGCTAGTAATGCAGTTGCATCTACATTGGGTTGAGTGCTTGGTACTACGGCAGCATCAGCCGACGCGTCCACTGTTGGTTTATGAGTAGGTCTTCTTGGATCAACCACTGGCGTAGGAGCCTGGCTATTCTCTCCCGTACTAGGAGTTGACGATGATGCTACAGCCACTGAATCAAAGGGTAGAACAAAGAGGAAGAGGGCTAGTCTCAGTGTCTTTTCTCATATTTGGGCCAGGAACCCGACATAACAAGGTGGGAAAGCAGCAGGATGATATATTTTGCCAACGTACATGTGTTAGAGGTATCCACAGTCACCGGCTGCACACCGGATGCGCTACTCTGCGTCAGTCCAACCAAGCGGGTCATCACCGTTGGAGGGAACGTGTTCGCTTTCGTCCATATGTCAAGGATCTTCACTGTCTTTTCCTGATTAAAGGGCAAAATGCGATTCGGTCAGGATCTCATTTGTCAGGGTTAAACGATATTCGGCATTTTGGGTGGGGACTCGCGGCTGGTGTTGTTTACAGCGATTTGGTCCAAGAGGAGACTCGCGAGCATCGGTGACTTTTGGTTCATTCTAAGCATTGACAGCGACCTGGAACGAGTAGTTAATCCAGGCTCGTTAAAGCATCGGCTACGACAAAAACGATGATCGTCCCCAGAGGAGTCGAACCAATCAGACAGCTCTCTCCGCGATCCCTTGGGTAGAGTTAGTAACGCAAGGATGGACCGCTGCAACGGATGATCCGAGTCACAGGTCTCGAGTGTTACATGACGGCATTTACATATGCCGCTGACTGTCAATGATAGTTGTACGACGGTCCTGGTGGTCGAAGGAACCGATGGCGCGAGCCGCGAGCCGTCCAAAGGAGAATTACTAACCTTTGCTTCTGTCGTGCCAATGGCAAGCATATCTTGAATGAGCCCGTCCAAGATCCCTTCCATCTTGGTCAAGAAGGTCGCTGCATTGCCAGTGCTCGACCCTGCGTCTGCTCGGTGCTTGGTAGCATGACTGCGGGCTGCTCGGGCGAGAGAGTCAAAGATGTACAGACTGGGGATTTTTGAGGTTGCTGGCAGCGTTTTGTGGGTTCGATATAGAATCGATATCATCTGAGTGTCGTTCTTATATCAAAGGAGCAAGGAATAAATGGGATGCTAAAGATTAGAGAGACGGTCTGGAATTGATATGAACCGAGTGTTAGGACGACTCACCTCCATTGTTTTCATCGCCAATTTGACGAGGCTCTCCATCTTTGATTGTGATAATCGGCTCGACGCAACAGCACTCTTCAGCAGCTTCTCGAATTCCTAGCAGCGAGATTACGGAGCATGTTAGAAGGTGGAATGTGTTGAGTCTTCTGGACATACCTCCATCTTGCTCATGATGTACTAAGTTAGTGGCTGTCGGCAGGTGAGTGATCTCTCGCTTAGTCGAAACTGAAATCGACTTGATTCGCAGGTTTGGAACAGCCCTCAATGCAATGCACGACGATTAGCCTCTTCTCCCGATTGTGGTGCAGATAAAGAAAATAATCTAAGGGGGGATAATCGAAGCCTCTCTGCGCCGCTGTGGAACTGTGCTTGGGCCAGACTTTGGCAACGCGTCATGATCAGATTCGGCGGTAATACTGAAGCAATCACCTGGTTATACCTCCTATGTGTTTACCACGCACGATGCATGAGTACAGCCACAGTTGTATGCATACGAGTGCGCCGTCCTGCCGCGTCCACGTCGTGATCGTCATCGCTGGTGCGCGTCTAGTGGTGCGAATCCCGTAACCATGGGAAAGTCTCAACGCGCTAGCCTCAAAATCCGGCTCACCCACCGCGTCACTCCGCACTCTATCGTTCGTTCAATTGAAGCTCTTGCCACTAGTTTGGTGGACGTTCTAAAAACTCAAACAAGCATCATCCTTACAGCCCTCTACAAGACTCCACTATCATGGACTCTGACTTAATTCAGCTGGTGAATAAGCTCCAGGACACATTCGCCAATTTGGGTGAGGCTCCTTCGTCTAGGGCGTTAATACGGACTCGAACGACGCGCTAATTACTTCCAAACAGGTGGAGAACTGGATATGCCGCAGCTGGCTGTGGTTAGTCTTCGCTGTATCGATTTCAGTCTGTACTGTGTTGCTAAGTGCGACGTTTCAAGGTGGGCAGCCAGTCTGCCGGGAAGTCCAGTGTACTCGAGACGTAAGCGGCACTCCTTGTATCTTTACCAGTGCAATGATCTTACCATGACCATACAGAATTGTTGGTCGCGACTTCCTTCCGAGAGGTCAAGGCATCGTCACCAGACGACCACTTGTGCTGCAACTTATACACACTCCGGCTTCTGAGAGCAATCCATACCCTGAATACGCTCAATTCCTTCATATCGACCGTCGCTTCACCGATTTTCAAGAAGTCCGTAAGGAGATCGAGGCTGAGACGTTCCGTGTCGCCGGACAGAATAAAGGAATATCGAAGCTGCCGATCCACCTTCGGATATACAGCCCAGATGTCTTGGACTTGACACTGGTGGACTTGCCAGGTCTCACTAAAGTTAGTGCACTGCAGAATCACCCATGGATGTCCCTGTTTTCTGATTTACCTATGCGTAGATTCCGGTCGGTGATCAACCAGGCGATATAGAGCGGCAGATACGGAGTCTTGTGCTAGATTACATCTCCAAACCCAACTGGTGCGTTATGCAGCAAGTTTGACCTGTGACGTGGGGTCTGACCAAGTGCTGCAGCGTCATCCTATCAGTATCCGCAGCGAATGTCGACCTCGCAAACTCCGAATCTTTGAAGCTTGCTCGCTCCGTGGACCCGCAAGGTCGTCGTACTATAGGTGTTCTAACCAAGCTCGACCTGATGGACGCTGGAACCAACGCGGTCGATGTCCTCAACGGACGAGTGTATCCGTTAAAACTTGGGTTCATTGGCGTCGTCAACAGGAGTCAGCAAGACATCAACGCCGAGAAGCCCTTAAAGGACGCGATGGACACCGAGACAGACTTTTTCAAAAGCCACCCTGCGTATAGGAATATTGCGCACAGGAACGGAACGAGGTATTTGGCAAAAACCTTGAATCAGGTAAGGTTGCAGCGGGTGGGTGGTTGACTCGCACCAACACTCACTGTCTCTCCTTTAGGTCTTGTTGAATCACATCCGCGAGAAACTTCCTGATATGAAGGCGCGCCTAAATACGCTCATGGGCCAGACACAACAAGAGTTGAATGCGTTTGGTGATGCTGCGTTCTTGCAAGGAGATCAACATCAGGTCAGTCGAGGATGTATATTATGTTTCATTTACGCCATAGCACCCACTTATTCATTGTTACGCGTAGGGCTCGCTTATCTTAAGGCTTATGACCCAGTTCGCAAGAGACTTCGTGTCTTCAATAGAAGGCACCTCGCTGGAGATTTCGACGAAAGAGCTCTCAGGAGGTGCACGGATCTACTATATCTTTAACGACGTCTTTGGCCACGCCCTTGAATCCATCAACTCGACCTCCAACCTCAGCGCCCAAGACATCCGGACGGCGATCAGGAACTCTACTGGCCCTCGTCCAAGCTTGTTTGTTCCGGAAGTTGCATTTGATCTTTTGGTAAAACCGCAGATTAAGTTGCTCGAAGCCCCAAGTCTGCGATGTGTCGAGATGGTGTATGAGGAGCTCGTGAAGATATGCCATAATTGCACAAGCGCGGTGAGTCCAAGAGGCTTGTACCTGGTAGGCTTGCAAGTTGATTTATCCCTCGCTTTTAGGAACTGCAACGGTTTCCTCGCCTACACGCTCAGCTTATTGAGACCGTCTCTGAGCTACTCCGGGAAAGATTAGGTCCTACTTCAGAGTATACGGCGAGCCTAATCGAGATTCAAGCCGCCTACATTAATACCAACCATCCCGCATTCGTTAGCGGCACCGCCCAAGCGGCGGCAGCAGCTAGTCAACAGTCGGACACTTCTCGGCGGCGTATCGAGGGAACACATCGAGTGAGCCTGCATCTGAAAGCGTGTGGTTTGCCCCAATCTCCAGCCATCTTGACGTATTTTTGTTTGCTTGTTGGCAGGCTAACGCGCCCGAGTCGGTGTTAGATGGAGGGGACGCAGATGGCGATGAAAATGATTCCGAAGACCATAAGGCCGTTACGCCAAACGGGGCCTTGTCAAGTGGTCGCAATGATCCTCGCTCTGTCTCATCCACGGTATACGATCGCCCGAAAGCTGTCAACAACTCGGCTGCTGGCATGAATGGTGGTTCAGGAACTAGCGCGTCCACGCCGACCAACCATCATCAACACTCAGGTACATCCCACAACCCCCGTCACAAACGCCGGTCATCATCACATGGCGGGGGAAATGCGCCGGGTAGCTCACCTCAGAACACAAAGGAGACGTTCCTCAACTATTTCTTTGGAGGTGGGGGCGGGGGTGGCAATATGCTGGCAGGTGGAGCAGCCGCACAAGGCTCCGCGGCATTGTATGGAACACGGACTGGAAAAGACTCTGTTGGCAAAGATTTCGTTACTACACAGGACACAGGTCGTGAGAGTGTGCCTTCGGTGCCACCGTTCGGATCTTCGTCTAGGCGAATGGAGGCCAACAGCGCTGCGTACGATATGAAGAGCCTTAGCAAGCATATTGAAGCGGTATGTATACGCTCCGCAGGGCTAACGTGCCATTATATATGTCTAATCAACCTCGTTCTAGATCCCTAGCAGCGCAAGCAATTTAACATCTCGTGAGGAGATGGAGACCAACCTCATCCGTTCTCTCATCGCATCCTACTTCTCGATCGTCCGCCAAACGATACAGGATTTAGTCCCCAAAGCAATCATGCACTTCTTAGTCAACTACACGTCGCAACACGTACAGAATCGGCTGGTATCGTCACTTTACAAGCCGGATCTATTCTCGGACTTGCTGCATGAAGACGAGGCTCTGGCTAATGAGCGTGCGAGAGTCAAATCGCTCTTGGACGCCTACAAAGATGCATTCAAGACGCTTTCGGAGGTCAACTTGAAGTCGATCTAGTATCTTACTCTCACTTTTTTGGGCTACGTTTTCTCCTAGACACACAACACGGTCCCCTCTACATGTTTGGTGACTGCTCCCTCCTCCGCACTATGTAATATCAACTGCTATCAATATATACAAGCCTATCGGTCTGGACAATGGGTGCGGCCACTATCCGCCTCTTCTAACACCGCCCTTTCCCCAGTTCTCCAGTAGGAAACTGGTCATCCACTCATGCAGCTCTCGGTAAGCGCCACGCCTGGATATTCCGTGATCACTATAAAAACCAAAAGTTAGAGAGAGGAGTTTATTTTCATTTGAACGCCTCTTACCTGTCTGTGAACATCCTAAACGAAAAGCCCCGAACCTTCTCCTGGGTCAGCATGTCTAGAAGATGTGCGGAGTTCGCAAAGTGGACTGTAGACGGTCGCAGTTTAGCGCATGAAATCGCTCTAAATGATGAAGGGCATACCGTTATCATCCCCACTGCCGTGAGCAAGAAGGAAGTTCGCATCCCGGAAACCGTCTACAGTGGACACTGAGGCGTTGACGTATCCCTTAGGATTATCCTTGGGTAAGCCCATGTACCGTTCGGTGTAGATGGAGTCGTATAGTCGCCAAGACGTCACTGGGGCGACTGACATCGCCAGGGAGTGAATTCCAGCGTTTGCTTCCAGAACCTTTGCTGCCATGAATCCACCGTACGACTGAACAAGATGTCAGAAAACGATCGACAGGGGAGACAGTTATTGATACATACCCAACCCCATATCCCAATCCGTTTGGTATCGACGTAGCGCTTTGTGGCCCAAATTCTATGTAATATGTCAGCTTTGGTGGAACCCTTTGACCGGATCACAAAGTCTCACCTTGCCGCTTCAATCTGATCTTTCGTCTCGAAATAGCCAAGATTGCGGCTCACAGGATTGCGCAACTTACGACCCTTCGCACCGGTCCCACGAGCATCGACTACAACGATGATGTACTTCAGCGAGCACGCAAGATAGTGGTGCCAGTCCTTCTCAAATCTTGTGTGAACCATCTGCGAGTTGGGACCGCCATAGACGCGGAACAGTACGGGGTACTTCTTCCTGCCAGAGTCGTCCATGCCATTCGGACGAATCTCCATTGCGTTCAGTTCTATATGCATGAGAGTAAATTGTCAGTCGGCCGCGGATTACGCGTCATATCGAACTACTGCACCGTATCCGTCACTCTCGATCGTCATCCTCGAGATTATGGGTGCTTGATACTGGGCGATTGTGGCATTGAGGTGTTTGTTATTAGTTAGTGGGTAAGTGAAGGCTAGAGAAGCCTGCGCATCAGTATGCATAAGGGCACCACGCCAGAATTCGCATGCTTACTACTGTTGTCAACCGACATGACTTTCTGCCAAGGTACGTTTGGTCCTTCATATCCGAGGCTATAATATCCTGCCTGAGGTGAGAAGTTTACCGTGAACCAGGCGGGCTGCGTATTATCGGTGAGAGGGGTCGGGGCTTTGGGCGGTATGGGCAAGACCGAGAGGCTGGATGGCAACGGGACAGAGTAGATGTGGCGTTCGATGGATGACGTTTGAGTCGAAACAAAATATCTGTGATTGAAGAATGAGCGATGAGAAGCCCTCGTCCAAGTGGATGTCATACTCACACCAGACCACGTTCCCGATCTACAGCTTTGATGCCATCAACAACTTCCCACTCGCCAGAGGTAAGCCAATGAGGTGTGGTAGAGTCCGCGGGACTAAAGAGAGCAATATGGTTGTACCCATCCTTCGTTGGAATTATGTCGAGATAGGAGGCAGGCTCCCCGGGCTTGGTGGGCACGGCGCGAACGGTCCGTGCCTGACGTTCGCAGCCAATAAGTGGGTTTGGTTTTAAGAGTGATAGCTTGTGCGTCACTCACAGAGTCAATCCACCCATCGTCACCCTGTTCTCCAGTCTTACCAAGCTTACGGACGGCGCGACCTTTGCCACCAACAAAGCTCGTGTGATCCAAGTCGAACAGAATGACACTGCCATTGTTCGCAGATCTGTTCACTTCCTTCACTATCAGGCTAGCATTGGCGACCCAGGCAACTTCCATGATTACGCTATCTTCGACTGGCTGTCGTCCGTCCCATACGAGCTCTATAGTGACATTAACGGCGGGCACAGTAGCATTTGCAGACTTATTTGCCTCCATGTACTTGTCCAGTTCGAATAGATGGACTGAGGCGAGAGGGTTGGCATAACCTGGTTTGGGATACTTCATGGTAATGAAGTTGGTATAAGGTTGAACCGCGAAGGAATCCGATGCACGGTTATAGACTGGGTAGGTGTATGTGTCCACTTTCGTTTCGTCCAAGGTCAAAAAGGCGACTTTTTTCGAGTCCGGAGACCACCAGAGGCTGAAATCACCCTCGAAAACTAAACTGATATGTCAGCAAATCATGGTCAGATCGCACATGGTACAGATGTCTCACCCTCTTCCTCGTAAACCCAGTCCGGCACGCCGTGGAACAAGGACGAGTTACCGGTCGAAGTGACCCTGATTGGCTCGGCAACGGTCCTGAGATTCGACAACTAGTAAGCATAGCCTAGGTGAGGTAACTGAAGACGACGTACTTGGGCGACACCACAATATAGAGATCATTGGAAGAGACATATGCAATAGACTCTCCAGTCGGTGACCAAGTCGCGTATGATACCACCGGTGGGCTGGTAGGTGGCGCCAATGCAACTGTAGTCTCGGTCTCCAAATCATAAATGTAGTAATTCGAGAAACTAGAATGTCGCCATTGCTTTTAAGCGCATAGGTTCAAAACTCGATTCAACTTCACAGGATGAATTATGTGACCACTCACCTTCTTGCGATCGGTCGCAATGAGAAGGTACTTCATATCTGCCGAGAGCTTCCAAGAACTCCAGTACAAAGTAGCGCCATGTTCGTTTCGGACTTTGTTGCGCTCGACTAGTGTACGGGATGAATTGGTTCGCAGGTCGTGAAGTACGATGTTCCCGCCGTCTGACGAAGAGAAGATGCCATCTCCAGCTGTAAGAGAGAAATTATATTAGCTTCAAGGGCAGATGATCGGAATAGTAAGAACTCACCTTCAGGTACCCAGAGGAGAGACCGTCTGTCCGCGCTGAACGTACCGTCGAAGACGGAATCCATTGTGAGAGGCTTCAGAGATAGAGCCCGGAACGCGGTCCCATTATAGCTCCATGCTGCCAAGACTCCAATGACGCTAGCCAAACCCACGAGTCCGAGCAAGCAGTATATGAGGTACCTGAGAGGCGAGCGAGTCTGGGGGCGAAACGCCTAGTCGGCATGTGATCATCCACCGTGTCACAACAAGCTCACCTTCAAGCTACCGCCCACAACGAGTCCATTCCGTCCATCGTACGGAGGCAGATAATCAGGATGCACGTCCTCCAAGTCCACGTCTGTTGTATTCCTTCCTCGCAGCATGTCTCTTCGTTTCTCTAGCATTCTCTCTTTCTCTCCTTCTCCCTCATCATCGTCATCTTCGACTTCAGTATCGTCTCCTGCGGTGGAACTCGGAGGTGAGAACTGCCCTTCGCCGTAGTAGGTCGGTGGTCGGATGGCCTGCACATCGGTCAGGGGCATGTGATGGCTGCTGGACTCTCCAGCTGTGACCAGTGGATTCTCCTCGGTCTGCGAGAGAGGAACATAAGAGCTCCCTGCCATAGAGAGCGGGTTAGAAGTGAACGAAAGTGTAGCACGCTGCGGATATGATAGTGAAGCGTGGTCTGTCTAGAAACGAATGGATGAGAACGCGCAAAGCAAGCGAATTAGATTTGTGCTGTGCAATTTGGCGGCGATCCAGCCCACATTGCAACCATCCCTGTCTCTCTTTCCAACCTCCAAAACGGCCAACTTGCAGGACCTTGGCTACTACTCGACAACTGTAAAAAGAAGGCGCCACGACACGAAACTAATCCTTTCTTTGTATCTGGGCGTGGAGAGGTCGACTCGTTCTGGATTGACACCGAGTTTCTGGCCATGATATGCCGCCCCGTATTCAAGGATGGGACCCCATCCTTATTATCTCTCAAGTGAGCAAAACCTCTGAAAGGATAGGGCTCAAATTATAGATCTCTGATCGTAAACTGCGGAATGACAGATTGTGTGCCTCCAGTCTTTGCACTACTTCACCTTGTCCTTCATCTTGCCACCTCTACTCGCGCTTTTCGCTGAACCACACGCCCTAGCGCACCAAGGAGGCGCGTCTAACGTCGGCATGATCATGGACTGGCGGGAGATGGCTGGTCGACCTACGATCACTGGCGTCAAGGGCGATGACATTCGTGGCTATAACGCTTTCAGTGGGGTTTGGAGTGGTGGTGAAAGGCTCAGCGGTGGAACCGCGTTGCAAAGCTGGGAATGGGATGGAGGTGCGGATCCAATGCGAGGTTGGATTATCGGTTTCTCTTGGTTGTTGGCATCGGGAGCTGAGTGAGTTCATCCTTGTCACCTCTGTCAACTCATACTCACTTGTTCCTCGTTCGTAGCGTCTTTTACATTTATCATATTATTCGCAAGCCAACTCACGTTCTCGACTTTGCGCTCACCCTGCTGCTCAATCACTTAATCTTAACGACGTATTATTCGGCATCCCTCCCTACATCTCTCTTTTTCTGGTTGGTCGTGATCGGCGGCGCTTCTACAACAATCGTATTTGCCGAGCAGTTGTGCGTTAGACGAGAGATGCAAGAGGGGCTTTGGACGATGTACAGCGAGTCAGAAACAAGACACCAAAACGCTGAGGAAGGGCGAGGCCTCGTAACGACACGAGCTGATGGTGAAGGACAAGGGGGCGAGAGCATTGAGATGAATGGTTATGCAGGTCGATGAATGGAGCTGGAACGGTTCATTCATTTTGTATCCTCTCCGACCCCTCTTTTGTACGTTTGTGCTTGTCATTTGTGCCATTGTTTTACATCATTGTCTCGGCGTTACCCAACTCTCGCCATTCTGTCCTGAAAAGCGTTATGTGACCGCAAGTGCATCCCAGATGCATATTTGAGATCGAGGAACCCACGTTCCCTGCTCTCGGCGTTCTAAGAAGATCGCCACTTCACAGGTCCTGACAAGGTTCGCTCCAGACTATGATCGTGGAGCCCAGCAGTGTAGGAAGTAGCTCATATTCACGTTCATGAAATCCGCGAGCAACGGCCATGATCGATGTGCCCTTCCCTCAGAACGACCAATCACGCCAACGCCATTCATGGGCTACCCCAGATCATTGTTATCAAATCAAAAGAGCATCCAGTAGAAGAGCAAAGTGTCTATTTTCTGCTGGGGCGCGATAAGTGATAGAGTTTGGGCAGTGACAATCGGCGGAGCAGCTTTTGGCAGGTGAGCTGTTAAACCAAGTAAACGGAGCCTATTTGACGTTTATAGGGCAATAGCATGACCTTAAAAGCTCCTGGTTTCAAAGAAGGCAAAAAGTAAGTGGAAAGTAAGGTCAAAGCTCTTGGGAAACGATCGAATCGAGAATAGTCGGAGCGACATCCGAATGATCTCTCCGCATCATGAGATTCGACAACCTGGGTCAGAAATCGCCTTATAAGCCAGCAATCGTTTTTTGTTACGGCATCACGAAGGGGCGGGATGGGCCCTTGTATGGCCTACTGGGGGCAAATGACTTGGTACACGTGTGGCAAAAAGCGGGTGGTAGTATTGTCCATGAGATCTGCGCCGTTGAATGACACGTGTGAACGGAAGAACTGAATTCCTGCTGAGTATGGAATTAATGCCGACATCGCCAGCCTGGGAGACATATGGGGTCGTCGATGGGAGAATTGAGACGGACCCGTTCGACCACGCCGAGTGACTCAAGCCACGATGGTAACAGCGAAAACTGAGTCAAACAGCAGCGACAAATTGATGGTGAGAAGGGGGTTCCATTTGGAATGACTGCTGGATGCATCAGATGCCTTTAGAAGCCTGGGCCAGTGCTGGTTCTTAAGGTAAGAAGAGAAGGTGGCGGTTCAGAGAGAGATAAGAAACAAAGTAATCACACGACCCTGTGACATCCCACTGACGGCGCAGGATAAGCGTCGCCGTAGCCGCCGTACTGACTGCTAAGTCGTATCGCAGACCTCCTATCCACAGTTAAATGCACTCATTAACGAGTCATAAGAGGCCGCAAAGTCGAAGGGAACCGCGGAGACGGACGACGGGGTTCATTGGGAAATGGACCGGCACGAGGCCCCTAAGATATTTGGGAATGCCAGGGACGTCACTCCCGTTACGGCTTTGCGTAGGGCTTATAAGGTGACATCGTCCGTGAGGAAAGACTCTTGTCTTTACCTCTTCCACGTCCTCTTCCCCATCGTTTCAAAAGACACGTCCGTTCCTCCCTCTCTCGTTCACGACATACTTCACGACCCCCTCTGCTACTCAAACCCCCAAATAACTAACTAAGCCACCTGCTCAAAATGGATCTCATCAAGGGCCTTGTTTCACCGATCCTCAATGCGAGCGGAATGGGCGGTAAGGTGTCGGTGCTTCTTTCGTCTTTCATATGTAGCTCATAAGATGTATCGCTATTAGACACTATGAAGCTCGTCGTCATTGGCGGAACCGTCGAGACCGCGAGACGGGCATCTATGTCGGCCTGGCACTCATTTGTTGACTGTAAGCCGATACGTTCAGTGCATGTCAATGACATTGGCGCTGGAGAGCTGACGGGCACTTGCAGCCTTCTTCTTGACTGCTCACTTCAGTGAGGAAGATTAGTAAGTGCCGTCTCATTTTCGACCGCTTCACCATTTGAAGAAATGCTCATTCCCCTCTTAGTCCATACGATTGGCTTATGCATTGGTTATCCAAGCAACCCGCTTGGGGCAGATCTCGAGAGTTTGAAATTACAACACGAACGGCTGGGAGGGACGGCATGTTAGCTAAGACCAATCACGAAGATCTTCTGGAAGATGAAGACAGCCAAGGCGAGGATGAAAATGAGCTCGTTAATGGCCGTCGTAAGAAACAAGTAGCATTCATGCCTAGTATCGGTATGTCGCGTTATTTACGGTCCAAATCCCGTGACGTTTGACCACATGGCGGTGACTAATGAGCGCTTGGACCTTCTTAGATACCACCCATACTATCTATTATCGCGGTCATTGGCTCCGCGTTACTCGTTCCAACAAGCATGATCCTTATCACGGCAGCACCCAAGGCTTGAAGATTAGCGTCGTTGCCCGTAATAACATCATCCTGAAGAAGTTGGTGTTGCAGGCTAAGCGTGAATATGAGGCCGATATGGAGCATCGAGGTCAGTTCCCCATTGCAGATGTTCGCGAACGGGAGCTAATATGGCGAATATTCGTCTTTGTGCAGTTCATATCTTCCTTGCTGATAGCCACGGATCCTGGCGATGGAACGGTGCTAGACAGAAACGCCCCTTGAGTTCAATTGTGCTCGAGCGAGGCGTCAAGGTACGTTTCGGTGGGCTGGTTTCCAGATCGTGCATTTCTGACGGAAACTGATCGCACTTTTCACTTGCAGGACATGCTCATGGCCGACGCAAGGTATGTTATTACTCCCGAGGTTACTGTATGAACTGGACTGTCGCTGATCAACTTTTACTGCTCTTAGGGACTTCTTGGCCAGCGAAGAGTGGTATGCGGATCGCGGCATTCCGTTCCGACGAGGTAGATTTCTTGGACTGCTGAGATGAATTGTTCTGACTCTGTCTGGGAATCTAGGCTATCTCCTTCACGGTGTTCCCGGCTCTGGTAAGACCTCCTTAATCCACGCTGTTGCGGGAGCTCTGGGACTTGACATCTACGTCATCTCGCTCTCCTCTAAGGGGTACGTTCTTCCCGCACCTGCTTCCTCCATGCCGTTGGTGACTGACTTGCGCATGCACCTGTAGGATGAACGACACCACCCTCTCAAACCTCATGGGGCGTGTTCCTCAAAGATGTATCGTTCTTCTCGAGGACCTCGACGCTGCGTTCACCCGCGGTGTGTCCCGAGATGCTACGTCCACCGGAGTTCCTTCAAAGATGGCCACGGCACCTGCGAAGAAAGATACGTCTGCAGGCGATGACACGAACTCCTTGTCGTTGAGCGGCTTGCTTAACTCTCTGGATGGTAAGATCAGCGAACCCTGTTTGGTTATTGATGTTCCCGAAGCTGAAAATAATTTTCCATATAGGTGTCGCTGCTAGCGAAGGTCGTATCCTTTTCGCTACAACGTAAGTGTTATCGGCGCTTTTCCTGACTGCTTCGCGACATCCCATTTACACGGCAATTGCATTTGCTTCATTAGTAACCATATCGAACGCCTTGACCCGGCTCTCAGCCGTCCTGGTCGCATGGACGTCTGGATTGACTTCAAGCACGCATCCAAATGGCAGGCAGAGTAAGATAGTCTATATCCTGCCGACTAAAGAAATCGACTAACACCTCCCTGAAATCTTTAGAGGTATTTTCTTGAACTTCTTCCCTTGCCGCAAGGCATCGGATCCTCAGGCTGCCGCCCAGGAGGAAGGTCAGAATGCCGACCCCAAGACACGCCTCGCCATGACGCCTCGAAAGCGTACGTCCATGCACGCGGTGCCATTGATCGAGGAGGCCGAGTTGCAAATCCTCGCCAAGGAGTTCGCTGAGGCCATTCCTGAGAATGAGCTTAGCGTGAGTCTCGATGGCGCCCAAAGTGGTGATTGCAGATGCTTACTATTACTTTTTTTAAACAGGTGGCCAGTCTTCAGGGCTACCTCTTGAAGAATAAGACCCGCCCGCGTGAGTGCGTCAAGGAGGTGCATGAGTGGATCGTCAAAGAGCGCGAGACCCGCGTTAAGCTCAAGAAGGAGAAAGAGGAACGTGAGCTCAGAGAGAAGGCAGAGAAGGCCGAGGTGCGCTATTACATCACCATCATCGGTACAAATTTCTGGCAAAGCTAACTACTATCTTCTCGTCATGTAGAAAGAAGCCAAGGCAAATCAAGAGAAGGCTGAGGTGAGCTCTCTAGACCTGCTATATCAGTTGACAGGTTGTTGATAGGTCATCTTTCGTTGCAGAAGGAAGCCAAGGAGGCTGATGCCAAGACCCTCGAGAAGATCGAGGCTCAAACTGCTGCACGTCGCCTAAGAAGGGCCAAGGAGAAAGCTGCACTTGTCGCACAAGCTAAGCAAGCGGATGATTCCTCAGAGTCGCCATCGGTATCGTCGTCCACTGTCATCGTTCCTTCACCCACTGCTACCGCTAAAGACGCGGCTGCTGTTACCACGTCGTCCAGCGAGAGCAACACGGAGGCCAATACCACAGGTGATGATGGTGACGCCGAATCCATCACGAGCGAGGAAGACGACGACGACCTTGAGGACATCGCAGCGGTCGTCGATGCGTCAACCTCCAAAGAGGCAGCCACCGAGGCTCAGCTGAAGGAGAGCGCCAATTAGTCAGTCGTTCCCCAGACCTCTGCCGTGAACGAGGCCAAGACCGCACCATCTGCATGCGATTATCTGAACTCTTCTTTCTCAATAAAAAACGCACAAAGAAACGTTCATTCTCGCGCAACTCACTATTCACGCCACTTGTCTGTGCTGCGCACGATTCTTGGACTCATGAACTTTGCATTCCCATTCTCCTTAGATCTCTCACTTCTGCACGCTGTCCATCCTCCAATCACGCCCATCTACATGTTATATAACCGTCTCCATCCCTCATGCGTGACCGCGTAGATTCCAAGGTATCTACCTCAGGGTCACACAAAACGAGCTATATGGAATCAAACGTGTTCAATTCTTCCTAGTTAAACGCAACAAGCTAATCGCCTCCCTCGTATACACTGGACGGTCAGGATCGTCATCGATCTATGCGAAGAAGACTAGATCAATGCCCTTCTTGCTTGCATACAGCCGTGTCAAATGGACTCACGTTCTCCCAGTTAAAATCTTTCCTCAAAAGTGAGAAGAACCTCTTGTCAGCCTACACCCAAACAAATAGGCCATGAGTAAGCTGTATTTCAGCTAATCCATATCTTCCACTTGCCTTTCGTCGCTTCTTATAGCAGAATAAGATTTCAGATGACGGATGGGCGTCATGAAGCTCCCTAAGCGTCTTGCAAAGGAGCGGGAAAGCTGTCTCAAAGTAGACGCAATCGGCCGCCAGAATCAGATCAATGGGGGCGAGGGCTGGTAGAGCATCGCCCCTGCGATGAATATATAGTGAGTCGATGAGGGAAGCGCGGAGAGACAGGGATTGCGTGGTGCGTACCAATTCAACTCCAATACTTTTGTCCTTCCTGCAACGCCGTTCTTCCGTACATTGGCCTCAAGCAAGCCTAATAGAGGTCTGTTACGAATAGTGTCATATAAGTTCAACCGATGGTCTTCTCTCTAAGCTTCTTCAAAGTCACATACGTACGCTTGATCGGTAACGAATACACATTGGGCCCCGAGCTTCGCAGCGATGATCCCGACCAATCCCGTCCCCGATCCTAGCTCCAGGCATGCTTTCCCAGTAATGCAAGTAGGTCCTCGTCTCGTGAGATACTTCGACAGCACCTGTGAGAACACCAAGATGAAACGTGAACGGACTTTTTCAAAGCAACTCGAAGTGCTGACCTCGCCCGCAGGCCACGCTACGCCGCCACAGCCCGGTCCAGCATCCACAGAGAGCGAGAGGCTCACAGACGTTCCTGATGCTTCAAACACCAGCTCTACATCCTCTCGAACTGATGGTCTCTGAGGCGGAAGGATTGAGACTCTGCCATCATCTGGTCCTGACTCTGCAGCAGAGAAACCTTGCAAGAAATCGTTGTCAGAGTCGGAATCGACTGTACCAGGCTTGCTTGTCATAGGGAGGGGTGTCTGGTTGGGTGAAACAACCCACAATCCAGCAAGTAATGAGAGAATCAACAAATCGGTGGATTCAACTACGCGGAATATTGACTCGAATAAATAAACAGAGGCCAACTACATACTTTAAAAGCACACGAAAGCCAGCGGCACAGATCTTTCCAAGACGAGGGGAAATTGGGGGGTAGGAATTACAACAAACAAAAACACCACGATCCAGACAAGCTGCCAGGTGATGAGGTTGGGTAGGTATCGGGACGTTGAACAAGAGAGCCCAACAACTTGGATGTGAAAGGGAGGGGGAGGGAGAGAATGACAACAAATAGAGGTGATATGTCAGCAAACACAAGGAATAAGGCGAAGAATAACAAAAAGAAGACTACAAACAAGCACAGTTGTTTTCACAACGGCCTATCAGTAAGGCGTTTGCGGGACATGAACAATTGAATTTAGTTTCCGTTCTCGTCATCGTCAATGCTTCGATGAGCCGCTCGGGTGGGTGCAGCACGGTGACGCCCAGCAACACCCTTGCCCGCATCGTTCCCGCTGGGTTGGAAGTAGGTTTGTTGTGGGTTCCTATCAGTGGGAGTTCCGGAGCGATCATCCTCCGAGTATTCGTTGTGCGTCTTGGACGGCTTCTGAGAGTTCAACGACGTATAAGTGGTCGAAAGTGAACGAGAGACGGACGCGTTCCCATTGCCGGCGTTAGGGACAGCGAGATGGTCTCCGCTCGTGGCCAATTGACGGTTGATCTCGGCATACTGTTCCTGTTGATACGGTGTGACGCTCGCGTGGCTATCGTCCTGGTAGTACTCCTCTTGCGCGTCGGGATAGTTGGACGCGACCGAAGGGGCCATGGAAGGTTGCCTGGTCAAGTTGGACTGCTGCTGATCTCCGGTAGCGTACTGATCATATTGTTGGTTTCCAGCACCGTATTGATCGTACTGGCCCTGTTGGTGCCCACTGGCGGCGTATTGATCATACTGACCCTGCTGGTGTCCGTGGTTGTAGTCGTACTGGCCCTGCTGAGCTCCATGGTGGTAGTTATATTGCTGATGGCTGTTGTCGTTGTGGTATTGATCGTATTGTCCACCGTTGGCAGGGGCAACTACCTGTCCAGGGGCGGGGGTGGCGTGAATACGACGTTCGACCATCGATGGAGGGCGCGGACCACCGTCAGCGGCTGCACCAATGAGACCACCATTGTTTGCTCGTGCGAGCGCCAACGCGTTCTGTGTTCCCATCTGAGGCTTCTCGTTGAAGTCGTTATCGGGGAGCGCCACGCTTTGCCGGACGAATTTGCTTCGATTGAAGCGAGCGCGTCTCTTGATGCGCTTCTGACGACGGATGAAGTCTAGTAACAAGAAGCGAAGGTCGGGGGGTCAAACTCGGCGAAACGTTTTCTTCGATCCCTAGGTTCTTAAGCACTCACATCCCACGGCAGCTCCCAAGGATACGAGCGCGAGCAAGCATGCTGCGACAATGCCAACGATTCCACCAGCGGAAGGGCCTGACGTGGAACCTCCGACAACTCCGGTTGCTGTGGCTGCATCCGAACTCAGCCAATTATCTGTCGCGTAGGTGCGAGTCGTCTGGATCCCCGTGGCCGTAGCATAGGGATCGGCCGCTGCTGTAGTAGCCGCCTTGGCGACCCCGGTCATCTGCTCCCGAAATACTGTTAATTATGGCATCAAAAGGTTAGTGGGAAGAAAAGGCTGGCTGACCGTGGTAGGGGCAACAACGGATGAGGCGGGAGCACTGGACGCGATCGAGTCGGCAGCAGTGGAAGTCACCACGACTACAGAAGGAGCAGCAGAGGAGGATGGCGCCGAGGATGATGTCGTCGCCTTAGTAGTGGCGGCTTTGGTACTCGCGGAACTAGCCGACGCGTTGACATTTGCAGCAGCAGCTGTGCAAAGAGACGTCTTAGTTCAAGGAAGGAGCCCCGAAAAAACAAAGGCGTTACTCACCAGCACTAGTGGTGGTAGCACCGGCAGCAGTAGTCGTATCGTTGGTATCAGCAGGAGTGCCAGCACCGGTGGTATCGTTGGTTGTCGTATCACCAGCAGCTGTATTGCCGGTGCCAGTGCCGGCGCCCGTACCAGCGCCCGTACCGGTGCCAGTGCCAGTGCCAGTTCCAGCTCCAGCTCCAGCTCCGCTGGCGGCGTTTCCGTTGGCAGCAGTGCTGTCAGTAGTGGTGTCAGTTGCACCAGCGGCAGCGTTATTGGTTTGGCCAGTTGTCCCAACCGCCGCTCGACGGTTATGGACGTTCTTGAGCGTACTACGAGGAACTTTCAGCATGATTGATTCGGGAGAACGGGGGGAGGGGGGCAATTTGTTGCCGCTAAAAATGTATTTGCGGGAATGAAAGGTGGAGAAAGGAGGCTGAGGGCCAACGTCGGGGAGTGAGAGAGCGTGTGGTATGAAGCGAAGGAGTGTGGTTACGATTAAGATGGGACGCTTGTGAAGGCCACAAGCAAGCGGAGGGGGATAATAAGAGAGTGTGGTGATCACTTGGCGGTCGTCGTAGGCAGATCCGAAACGCGGAACAGCTTTTGCTGATGACAACCATTCACACAGTTTGGAACACAATCCCTTTATGTAAGAACCAGTTGCAATAACAAGACACATTTAGACTCCCTAAATAACTAACTTCTAATCTGCCGACGATCTGGGGGTGAGGGAGAGCGCCACAGAGGGCTAGATCTCATGAATCTAATGTGCGCGACTGTATCTCAGAACAATCGTCCAGTTCAATCCCAGAGAACACTCACCAAACTACTCAAGCGGGTCCACTCATCAAGAGATCTGATATATTCATCTCGCCCAGTATCCACTGGATTGTCGGCGTTCCATACTGTTAGCGAAGAAAATGCCGACACGGGTACCAACCCCCGTGCAGGCATCTCGGAGACTCCGTCCTCCATCGCCTCGTCCTGCGAGGGCGTCAACTGCCGTTCTTCTTCCTGTGCGACCTGTACTTCTTCCGCGTTCACGTCATCCTTCGGCTTGACGACTGTCTGCGACTTGCTTCGCGTCATTCGCCCGCGCGACCTGGTGGTGTCATCCCCCGTTTCCAACTTCCTGACCTTCGTAGGAGGTCGAGCATCCGCACCGTTGCCTTTCCGCTTGCCCTTGTCCGTTTCACTGGTCTCTTTCTCGTTCCGCGTTGATGTTTCGCCAACGACAGAGAGAACAATGCCACTGTACCCTTCCGGCAGCGGGACTTCGAGTCCGTGCAGCGCTCTCCCACGAAATGCAGACAAAAACTTCTTCTCCTCAGGCTCGATAGGTGGGTTTGGCAGTTGGGAACTAGGGAGAAGGGGTATCGCTGGTCCGTTCGGTTGATCATTAAGATGTTGGGTATCAGATGTTTCCACAGACATAGTTTCCACAGGTATATGGGACTCTGCATCTCGCGTCAAGCTCGCATCGGCGTCTTCTAGCACTGCGTCTGAAACTCCGGAACCTTTAGCGTCCGTTTCAATGGGCTCTGGCGCGTCGCGAATCATCCAGAATGTAGACAACGGCGCTGAGCCGGTATAGCCCACATTGAAAGGCATGAGATGAACATTGTTGTCCTTTATGGGAGCCGAAGGTGGCAGGACACATAGAGGAGAAGATTGTGAGGCCATTTATGGGTGTCTGGTCCAAACACCAACGCGCTGTTTATACTCTGCTTGTCGATGCAACGTCGACCCTGTGACAACAAACTTGGCAAGCCACCTAAGGATACAGAACAGAGCACACAGAGCTCATGGATTATCACCACACGTCAGCACCCGGCGAAACTAGCATCGGCATAGAAGATCCATTCTGTTCGCGTACAGACGGCGAAGAGCAGAGCAAAAAACCATGTAAACAAGGTGCTGACCTGTGCAAATGGATACAGTATAAGAGAAATGCATGGTAAGATCAAACGAGTCCGAGCAGGAAAACAAACAATGGACCGGAGGGATATGCAGTATCTCGGATGGGAGAAGAAGTTTCTAATGAGAATGGAGGGGAATGAGGATAATGTTAGAGAAAGACACGACCATAGAAGCCATCCGCTTGGATGAGTGTGGAGGTCGCCATCCAACACCCTCGCTTTTCCGTGTCGTCCTGAGCCCTACAGACTCTACTATGGTGCATTCCAATTCGGGGGTGGCGATGGTGGCGGCAAATCAACCACCGAGTAGGCGGTGTGAATATTACCCGGGGCTACATAGTTGAAGGTACTAGATGTGTTATAGTAGCCTTGTTCGGCTACGGTCTGTAAGTGAATCGTCATATGTCATCAGTTTCCTGTCCTTTATAACAAAACACCGTCTGGCGTGCTTACATTCCCAACGACGGCGCTCCCCGGATGATCAGACCACGGGGGATAGAACGCATTTTGATTAGAGGCGGGAAAAGAATCAAAAGCCGGACCGTCGAATTGATATATGTCGATATCGCTGGTGGAGTGGTTGTCGGTAGTGAAGTATGAGCCAGCCGTTTGCTGCGATGATGTGGTGATCGGCTGCGACCCCAATAAAACTCCCATCTTCAGGTCTACCAGTTCCTTTCTCAACACTTCCATCTGGTTCCTCCACTCATTCTTACACTCTTCCAGTTCCTGTTTCATCGCTTCCACCTGGTCCGTGTGTTCGCTCCTACACTCAGCCAGCTCCTGTCTCAACAGGGCTACTTGGTCCCGCCACTCCACTGCATCATCATCCTGGGAGGCAGGAACCTTCTTGCGAACTTCCGGCAGGAGGTCCGGTCGATTCCGCCGAAGTTTGAAAGTCTTGTGAAAGAAGGCACCGTTTGCAAGCTCCTCTGTCGCTCCGCTATTCGACTACAAACATGGTCAATATTGAAATCCTCGGGCTGAGCACAAGGTTTATTCACTTTTCGCGTGTAAATGTCATGAAGGTTTAGTTGCCTGTGAAAAGAAGTGAACTGCCTCAGGGGCTTAATGAGTGAGCAAGATATAAAGATCGGCTTCACTGCTCACCTGCAGCCCGAATTCGGCCATAAACTGCTCCCTGTCTAGCACAAGAAAATATTTGCCGCTTGATGTCCATTTGATAAGATGGTCGATCTGCGGATCCTGTAGGCGGCTGTACCAAATGGAATGCGTGAGATCTCACACTCGTCCAGACAAATACTCTTTGACTGACTTGTACAACTCTTGAACGAATGGCAGGACCGATTTGGTGTTTTTTAACACTCCTGCCTCATTGGGGGACAATCCATTTGCTGAGTGCCCAGCAACGCTCCCGTTGTGACGAGCGTCAATATCTATGACAATGTTGACCCAAGCGTCGTGAGTAAGTTTATGCTCTTGCTATATTTGGTGGAACTAGGATGCGCAATCTCACCTTCGGACGGGGCGAAAATGCCCGATCGGAAGCCGCCGGCGTGTGGGAGCGAAAATGCCGTGGGCAGGGGTTGGGCGTCATACTGCGACCGACGGGGGTTGGAACAAGACTCGAACAGGTTGCCTTCCATGGCCACCAATCGGCCGTGAGGATCGAACCCAGCAGGAAGTGAAGAATCCTAGAGGAATCTTCTACGACCTAGGTTGCCTATAAGTAAGCAGATTTGCAGCCCAGCGGCAGTGGAGTTGCTAACCCTCTAGAATTCGAGATGGAACCCTCGTCACGCATACGAGGTGCATCGCCTTGCCGGTGTTTTTCTTCCTGGGGGCAAGATACATGCTGCGTGGGATTGGCTAGTCAAGAGCAAAGAGGCCCAGATGGCCCTTGGCATACCCGTCGCACCTCGAGACAAGGATCTGACTCCCCCGATATGCAGAGGCAGTCTGTATCTTAAACGCAGCAAGTGGAAACCCAAGCCCGCCGGATAGGGGCTCATGTGCTATGACCCCACCAGTGCGGGGTTGGTGATCTGATGATCGTGAGGCATTAATATAACGCAGCCTGGAACGTGAGAAGGAGCAAAGAAGGCTCTTCAAGCCGCGCGAACAGAATTCTGTTGGAAGTGAAGGTGCAGCAGGAAAAAAAAACGTTTGCGAACAGTTCACACTGTCACAACGGCATGGAGGAACAAAGGGCACTTATTACAATGCCATTCAACGCTATCAATTTACCGGTCTGATCCACAAATGGATCGAAACGTTGGGTGATTCTAGAGTCGGTTGGTCTGCAAATCGTCAGCACCGAGCGCCAGCACCGCCCGCCGTAACCAACACCGCAGGTGCATCACGATTTATAAGGTTCTGTGAGTGATAGTTAATAGGAAAAGAAGGTCGGCAGTAAATGCCTTTTGCGGTTAAGGCGTAGAGAATATGAATATCTACTCAACATGATTATGGAATCGAAAAAGGGTAAGCCACCGGCCAGAAATGTGATCCAGCCTGAGTAAAGGCTTGATCCAGCCGGAGTGAGAAATCTGATCTAGCGGTCCTGGTCTAAAAAGTCTGGTCTAAAGAGTCGATCTAGCCGGTCACAACTCCACTGTTAGACCCATTTAAAAACCGTAAATGTGATATAATATACATTTAAATACATATACATTGGCTTTCTCATGCTTAGGGGAGGAAGATTACCTCGCTGGAGGGGGGGGGGGGGGGATTTGCCCGAGGGGGATTTACAGATTATATAGTCATTTCATGCCGAATCAACTGATCCTAAATAGAAAATAATTCTTTTATAAAATCAAAATCATCTTCATACAGAGCTTCTACACACTTCCTAAATGGAATCTTCGATCTGGGGGTAGGGTGCAAAAGTAGAAATTGAACATCGCTCGCTTGATTTAGAACCTGCAACTCCCCCAGCCATTTGATAGAAAGGAAAAAGAAAAGGAAAAAGCCGATAATGCTTAGATCATGAGTTTAAATGGTTTAATGAGAAACCGGCTCGGGGGATGGACTATTCAGTGAAATATCATTCGAGGGTTATCAAGCTGCTAAAACACTTTCTACCATGCCATACACCTTTGGGGCTTAATAAAGCTATTGATATTTATATTTTATGCCTTATCTGAGTTTTCTAATCCTACCAGATGACTGGGGGGGGGGGGGGTTCCAGGTTCCAAACCAAGTGAGTATGTTCAATTTCTACTTTTGCACCCTACCCCCAGATCGAAGATTCCTTTTAGGAAGTATATATAAGCTCTGTATAAAGATTACTCGGATTTTATTAAAAAATGGTTTCCCGTTTAGAATTAGTTGATTACGTATAAACGTCTATATAATCTAGAAACCCCCCTGCGGCGAATTTCTCTCTCCAGCGAGATAATCTCATTCACCTAAGCAAGAGAAAGCTAAGTGTGCATATATTTAAATGTATATTACATTACGTTTACGGGTTCTAAATGTAGATCAGGTTGCGACTGGCTAGATCGGACTCTTAAGACCTTCAGACTTTAATATCAAATTTCCACTCAGCAACTTACGCCACGTCCGGAATCGAATATATGTACAAAGCAAAGACCATAAAAGGGAGGGATTTGACGGACTACACGGCGATGATGGACATACAAATGGAACATAGCAATATAATGACAACACTGGGATTGAAAGAAAAGAGAAGTCCTAAGGCGAGAGGCATATGTGAGATTCATTCATGGAGATCGGTTAGTGAAAGAGGAATGGTGTTTTTTTTTTTAAATTTTAATTTTGGGTGATGGGAGGGTATGTTTCTTGATGAGGATCAATATCATGAGCAAGGTCTCGAGGCGTTCATAGCTCAGCAGCACACGCTAGCCATACATATGTCCCTTTAGTGTTCAACGGATCCCTTGCCTTTGGCTACTCCCTCCTGGATCCGGGGAACGAGGTTTATTCGGAAGGGGAACCTCGAGTACAGGCCGAGCCTGATGGTCGATACCGAAAGGAGTAAAGGACGGGTAGGAATGGCCCTGGTCGAAGGACGGCTGGTGCCGGAAGGAGTTGGTAGGGCCGCCGGAATCGTTAAGTATTATATCCGGCGACTCCATGTGGTATTTGCTACCAGTTGCGTGATGGGGAGTTTTTTCAGGTGCTGGAAGTTGCCGTTGAGACGCTGTGGAAGGTCCAACGCAGGTCGACCGCGTCGGAAGGATCCGGGGCACAGGCGAATTGGTCCTTGACCCAGGTTCCATTCGCCGTTTCTTCGTGTTTGGGATTTGTCTATCGCTGCTTTCGGCTGGTTGAGTGAATTTTGAGGTCTGCAACCATCGCATCTCGTCAATACCAAGTAGAAATGGACATTTCGTGGTAGGCTTACGATCCCGGCGAGTGAGCTCGAGGCAGACCATGTAGAAACTGTCGAGAAGGTATGACAAGGATTCTGGGCCTGGGTAGAAGCCTGGGCACGCACAGAACTATGGTGGAGTGTCTGGCCTTTGAATCCGTTGCCGACAGTAAGACAGCTGTCGATGGTGGTGTGAAGACCGGCAAAGGAAGATGTTTGGCTGCTCCGCTGTGACTCCATGGAGATATCCTGCAGCGAGGCGTCTGACGGGGCCGAAGTAGTCACGGTATCCTTGTTGGCGCAGAGCGTCAACAGCATGCGCACTTGCCTTTGCAGTTCGGCTACCTCCTCAGTCAACTTGGCGAGTTCACGCTTACACGCGCACTCAGCCACGCCACCCATCTTGTCGGGCACCACAGAATTGGCGAGTGATGGGGTACACGGCTTTGTCCCATCTGGAGAGGATGTTGGCAATCCGCCCGCTGCGACGCCGGCAGATATGTGAAGCTCTTTGCGACCGACTTTCCAGAGAAGGTCGGGCCGGTCACGCAGGAATTCCTTGTGATAGTAAGCGCCGTTTATCAGTTCTCCGTTGGGCGTTTTCTGCGGCTACGGATGATATCAGTTTCATTCGCCTTAGATGAACATGGTTTCGCTCACCCGGATCTTATGGATGAAATGATTGTTGAGCTGCCTGTGAAGAGACGGGAACTATGATACGGTCTTTAAAAATTGGGTTGAAGCTGTGTCGGCTCCGCTGCTTACCTTCTTTGTCTTGAATCCGGCAATCTCCATGAGCCCCTGCTCATCTACGACGATGAAATAGTTGCCGTCTAATGTCCATCTAATCAAATGGTTGGTGTTCGGGTCCTGAACAAGACTGGGCAAACAGTCCGTATAAGACGCGCCAATCGCTCCCAAAGCTCGTCTAAAACTGACTTAAATAGCTGTTGTACAAACTTGATGACCGGTTGGCTGACAGCGAGCCTGTTGCCTCCGTCATAGTGAGAACCAGTCTTCGATGACCCAAGGTCGGTCTGGGCGATGTCGTGGTCTTCGTCCATGGTGACGTCATGTGGGACGACGCCGGCCACAGCTGTGTGAACGACAAACTTGTCTCAGTCTACAAAAGAATCTGGTATATGCATATCTTACTCTTGAAGTCCGACAAGAGCGGATCGAGATTAGAGAAAGAACTATAAGGGGGCATCATATCGCCGTTAGGAGAGCGGCGAGGGGATCCGTTCCAGCCGTTGACCCAAGAAGCCATGAGAGCTTCCGCCTCCTCAGTCGAAAGCTGTGGCGAGTTCGACTGGAAGTCAAGGGCATAGCTAAGGTTAGCACCGGGCGCCGAAAGGTCGTTCATTGACTAATTAATGGGTGTGGTCTTCTGTGACTCTGAATCGTATGCATAAGTATGTACATATACGTTAAGGCAGTCACGCCGCAGATTGGAACCATTCTATTAGAAAAAGAAAAAGAATGCTGACCTAACATTCCGGTCATGTTTGCTTTGAGCGGGCTCCTGCACACGAGGTTGAATGCGGCTACTGTAAGGTGTGCCGACCGAACTATGACATCGGAAGCGCAGTCCAACAAGTGGCCCCAGCCGTGAGCCAGAGTCTCCTTTGGTTGATATTTTTAAGGAGCCTTCCCATCTATTATAGCTTGGACTAGCGTACAGGCGAGAGGGAGGGGGTGAGGGGGAAGAGGGGGGAGGGGATTGAGTTCTTTGTGTCATTGAAACTACGATGGTCAGTGTATTGGTGTGACTTGATAAGAGCCTTCTCATGGCATGGGTACTCTGAACCAGAGGCACAAAGGATTGAAGCTATTACCGAATGGGTGCCTCCCTTTATGCCCGGTGTAACGAACGTGAGTCTCCAGGCAAGGGCTCTACTATACCTTCTCACTCCCGCTAGCATCTCGACTGATACCCTTCACAGTTGTATCCAAGCGGCGCTCAAGGGGTTGCCAATTTGGGTACCCACCGACCTTTGATCATCGGATCGTCGAGACCTGCTGGGGTCAAAAATAAAAATAAAAATAAAAATAAAAATAAAAATAAAAATAAATAAAAAATAAAAAAGAGCAGAGCATTCAAGCGTGCATTATGCAACCAGGCCTCTACATTACTTTCGGTCGTTCGTCTTGGTGATAGGGAGAATATTTTAGCATGCCTGCGTTTACCGCCATGGCCGCAAGCGTCTGACGATTATGTGAGCATGCAACGTCCGGCGCCTATTGAAATGGCAAACAGGCCAACGTGACAAGGAACCCGCATAGCGCCTTACTGTGCGGGCAACTATAATTCGCAAGCGGATTAAGATCTCAGCAGTCGATTCTGAAGTCAGCAGTACGCGGTGTCCTGGACATTGTGAGCCACAGAGCTGTAAAGACAAAAGGCTAATAAGACATGTACTTTATAAAGTCGGCGTTGGTACGCCAAGATTCAACTATGCAAGAATAGGTCAATGCTTGATCAGGGGTAAAAACAAAGCAAAATCACAGCGGGAGGGAAAGCGACACGATATAGCAGTAAGGGGGAGCGCGTGAACAGACAAGTGGAAGGGGAAAAGAAAACATCCATAACGTGACGAGTGAGAGGTCGAGAAAGATCGATAAGGCAACAGGTGATACTGATGGATGTGTGATCAGAGCAGTATGCGCTGTGAATGGAGGGCGGGCGAGGATAGCTTAGAGAGCCCTTTCAATGAAACGGACAACATTAGCAAGGTTCCTAGGTATCATCGTTTGGCAACTCACGATGTGATACATATTCCACACAAAAGACACATTTTCCGCCGTCATGGGCTACCGCTTCCCCCTCCTCCGTCCCAGAAAGGAGGCCTGCCCGGTAAGGGAACCTGATCCATCGGATTAGCCCGGTGGTCGATGCGGCGAGAAGATGGTGGGTGAGAGCTAGGCTGATTAAGTGTAGGCGGGTTGCGATCGATGAAGCCACCGGGATCATTGTAGGGTATATTCGGCAGCGCGGTCTGGTTGTTGGTGTGTCCGATGTGGGATGGAGGTGGTTTTGGTGCAAGTCGTGGCGGTTGGGACGCCGCGGAAGGACCAGCGCGATTCGAATGGGTGTGGTGGTCCTGAGAAGAGGTAAAGGAATCACTCCCAGGTCCTGACCCTACTCTACGTTTCCTTTTGTTCCGAGGCCGTGTATCAATAGGTGAAGGAATATATGGGGTCTGTGAAGCAACCTCCACATATGGAGCTATCGGGAAGTTGTGTGCAGGGTATTGGAGCAGGGTGCCGGCCTGGTTGCCCGCCGAGTCGTAATGAGAATTCTGGCTATCGCCAAGAGGATGGTAACTGTCATCGTTGGTGAAATGGATGGGGATGGAAGGTGTTTGCTCCGAGCGCGAGCCGTTCTGCTGCACTTCCATGGGGGTGTCTTGTGACCAGACATTCGGCGGAGCGTGGAGCCACTCATTGTTCAGTGACAGTTGTACACTTTGATCTCCGGATTGCGCCACTAGTTGAGAATACTCATTGGCTTGGGCTCTAGGATGGCCGCCGTTCAGGGCATCCAACGCCTGCTTGTTACAGGGAAGTGCCAACAGCGAGTTTACTAGCCCCGTCAGGCTGGCCAAGTGTCGTGTCAACCGCGCTATTTCGATCTTGCACCCACAACCTGCCACGTCGTCCTTCTGGTGTGGTATCGCGGATTTCGGAGGTGGCGAGGCGGTCGTTGGCTCTTTGCGACCGACTTCCCAGAGGAGATCCGGTCGACCACTAAGAAATCGATCGTGATACCAGGCTCCGTTCGCCAATTCTCCTTTGGCTGTTTTCTGTGGCTTTCAACAACGTTAGTTTATATCAGCTCGCATAAGATACAAAAAGCTCTCACACTCTTCTTCTTCTTGCGAAAGCCATGGTTATTCAGTTGCTTCTGGAGAGACGTGAACTATGACACGGTCGTCAAAAAAGAGAGCGAAAGGTTCATCAGCTCCATTACTTACCTTCTTAGTCTTGAATCCAGCAATCTTCATGAGCTCCTGCTCGTTCAAGACGATAAAGTGCTTGCCGTCTGACGCACGTTTGATCAAATGGTCTGTACTTTCATCTTCGACAATACTACGCGAGAAATACTCGTAAGACGTGATACTCGCCTCGAATGCTGGTCCATGACTGACTCGTACATGCGCTGAACAAAATCTATTACTGGCGGGGTGTTAGTAAATGTGCTGCCTCCTCCAGGGTGGAAGCTAGTTGTCAATGATGCAGGGTCGGCGTCCCCCCCGTTGACTTCCTCCATGGCGGTGCCATGATCAACGCCATAATCGTTGGCAATAGCAGTCCCAGCTGCTTGAAAGTAAATTGTTGTCAGTAAACAAGAAGCGCAGAGATATGCATTCCTCACTTTCGAGGCCTGATAGGAGCGGGCCGGGGTTGGAGAAGGGTATAGGAGAAGATAGAAGACCGGCACCGGGAGAGTAATGCGGGTGGTTCCATGAATTGGCGAAAGAAGTGAAACATCCTTCGTCGAGCTCAGTCGTAGGCCATAACGTGGAACCGAGGTTATTCCCAAGATTTGGAGAGTCGCGAAAAGCGCCAGGAGGAGAAGGACCGTCCATGAGGGGTCAGTTGGTAGCGACTGCAAATCGTACGTATAAAACATATAAGCCAATGAGAGTGGCACCGTGGATTAGACCAATTCCATTTGGAAAACGAGCCAGAATGCTGACCTCAACTTCTCACTGCACCGCTTTGAGCGAGTCCATCCACCAATAAGAACGCAGCTACTGCGTGATTAGCCCCGCGACCGAGAGGAATGTCGACAACGGGGAGCCGCAGCCAGCGAGGACATCCAACCTTGGCCAGGGATCAGAGTCTCACCCCGTTGGTACGTCGCAAGAGTTTGCATATTCATCCGGAGCTTGGATAACTGGGACGACCATAATAATGAATAGTGCCAGGTGGAAGTAAGATGGGGGAGATTTTATGTCTTGCCTGTGCCGTCGGCGATGGGTAATAGTATCCTCTGCTCGGTAATTGCCTTCGCGTGGGAGCCTCTGCAAGTCCGAGGAGTTGAGTAATTACCGAATCCATCCCCCCTTTATATAACATCAGTCGGTCGCGAAACCCAACACATGCCTCATTGCAAGGCCACAGGAAGCCCTCTAACCTACGCTGGCACCTCGACTGTCCTACTTGACGCTGGTGTCGAGGCGGTTCTTCGGCATCAGCCTCTATCCCTGATCATCCAATCGTAACACGCCCAAATCATTATGGGGCGAGCCGGTCGAGGCTGATTTTCTGGCGCGCGCACGATCCCAGAAAGGTCGCCGCTTTCCCTTGTCTCCTGAATCCCCTGAGAATGTTCTAGCCTCTATGAGAGGGTCTTCTCCATTGGGAATCATCCAGAGAGTAAATTGGATAGCGCTGCTCAGTTTCAGACCTGGTAGAACCCATTTTAAACATTTATTTGAGATATAGCCATACGCGGCAGCACATACGCTTTAATATACGTAGGGTCAACGCCTGGAGGATCCACTCAAGTGCGACAAACAAGAATGAGGTCTACTATGTAGAAGTGAGGAACTATTGAGACGAACTATCGGGTATGGGAAAGACGAATAGACAAAGCAAAGATTAAGAAGCGAACAATAACATGGCGAGATTAAGAGAAATGATTCATGAGAAGAGAATCATGTATGAGTTACGTTTTCCAAACGGGGCGATCGAGCCGCGGTGTACTGCGAGAGGAGGGTAAGCGAGGATAGCCTTGTTGAGTTCCCTAGTAGGTGAGACTGGCAGTATGAGTAAGGTCTTTAGGTTTCGTCACTTAGCTTAGCAACTCACGGTGTGGCATGCTATATATAGGACCTATTTTCCGCTGGTCTTGCACCGGACTGCCCACTGTCATTGCCAACCGCTACCCCCTGTGCCGTAGGCAGGGGGTTTATCCGGTCGAGGAACCTGAACCATCGTCTCGGCCCAGTGATCGATGCCGCGCGAATGGAACTGTAGGCAGGAGCGTGGCTGGCTGAGCATAGACGGGTGGCTTCGAGAGGTATCGACTAAGTCGCCGGAATTATTGTAACTTGGATTCGGTAGCGCAACCTGGTCACCGGCGCGTCTTGTGAAGGGAAGAGATAGTCCTGATACGAGAGATGGCGCCTGTGGCGCTGTGGAAGGTCCAGCACGGTCCGGACGGATCTGAGAGGCAGAGGAATTACTCCCAGGAATAGGCCCTATGCGCCTTTTCTTCACGCTTGGAGTCTGCCCGTCGGGTGAGAGACTGTATGGGGTTTGCACGGACGGAGAGATCGGAGGATTTTGAGAGGAATATTGGAGCAATGTGTGACGGGGATTATGGTCAACGTTGGAAGGGTAGTAGCCGCTGTTTTCAGCGAGGACGAAGGAGGAAGGCACTTGCTCCAAGGGCGAGCTGCCCTGCTGCGATGCCGTATGTGTGTGCTGCGGAAAGGCGCTCGACGGCGATTGTAGGCTCTGATTTACGGACTGTGCTGCCAGATGCGACGCATCCATAGCTTGGGCGTCAGGGTGGCCACGTCTCAGGATATCCAAGACGAATTTGTTCGCTGGAAGTGCCAGCAGTAAGTTCATCACCCTTGTCAAGCCAATGACCTCTCGAGTCAATCCGGCTATTTGACCCTCGCACGCACATCCCGCCACACCCATCTGATGAGGAACTGCAAAATTTGGGAGTGGTGAAGGTAACTTTGTCCCGTCCAGAGGAGGTGCTGGTTGACTATCGTCCGCAGGACCGACAGGTGCAACCGGGTCTCTGCGACCGACTTCCCGGAGGAGATCTGGTCGGCCGCGCAGAAATCGTTCATGATACCAGGCTCCATTCGCTAGTTCTCCTTTGGCTGCTTTCCGCTATGAGTGGCGTTAGTTTGTATCAGCTTGCATAGAACATGCGGTGTACTCACACTCTTCTTTTTCTTGTGAAAGCCATAATTATTCAATTGTTTGTGAAGAGATTCGAACTGCAATATAGTTGTCAAAAATCGAGCGAAAGCTACATCAACTCGGTTGCTTACCTTTTTCGTCTTGAATCCGGCAATATCCATCAGCCCCTGCTCGTCGACGACAACGAAATACTTTCCGTCTGTTGTCCATTTGATCAAATGGCCCATGGTTGGATCTTCAAGAAGACTGAATGAAGGGCGCTCGTAAGCCATGGTTCTCGCTTCCAAAACTCGCCCACAACTGACACAAATAAGCGTTCGACAACCTTTGCGACTGGCTCAGTATTGGTAGATTTGTTGCCATTGCCAGGATGGGGGCCAGTCATTGGTGACTTGTGGTTGATCTCAGCGTCACGATCTTCATGTATGGGAACGTGGTCGTGATCCATGATATTGCTATCCCCAACTGCTTGAGAAATAACCGTTCTCAGCTTACGAGAGTGGCAGTGAAATGTAGATCCTACCTCCAAAGCCTAGTGAAAGCGGGTCAGGGTAGAGAGTAAGAACATGAGAAGGAAAAAGATAGGCGCTAGGAGGGTAAGGCTCAGAGGACTCGTTTCCACCAGAACCGACGTTTAGGCAAGACCAGTCCTCGGAAAAGCCTAGGGAGTGAAGAAAGGAAACACTAAGTGGTGAAGAATCGGTCATTCGTGGATGGCCCCTTTGATTCCAAATCGCATGTATAAGTACCCAAAAGCCACGGGGGAATGGTGTCGCGACCTGGGTCACTTCCGTTAGAACGATAGCTGGAATCTTGACCACACATGCCAATTACACCGCTTTGAGTAGGTTCTTCGTGCAAAGGTAGGTGCAGCCGCTGCGTGGTCTACCCAAGTATTGCGAATATCGACGGCGACGTTGGGCAGTCGGTGAGAACAATCTAGGCCATTGGCTGGCAGGTTCGGTCGGGATTTAGGTTCTAGCCTTATCGATAGGATGAGAGAGGTAGCATGTTCATTGTAGCTTGGACAGACACAAAAGGGAGACCGTACGGTGGCGGTGAGGGGATTTTTTGGTGCGCTGCGTGTGCCGTTGGCGTAACGACGCTACATATTGTCGTTGTATGGGCGTGGCTTGATAATTGACTTCCCGTGAGAGGACGCTCCGAAGGACCAGAAACGCCGAGAGTCAAGCGAATCAAGTCATCCCTTGACCACAGGTGCAACGCGAGTCGGGCCCCTTGCAAGCCCAACGCACGTCCTATGCCAGAGCAACGAACCACAGCCATCATACCTTCGTTAGGATCTCAACTGATCCGCATTGACGCTTGTACGCAGACGTTCAAAAAGTCGTCGGTTATGGGCACCCGCCTGTGTCCCGATCGTCGGATCGATGAGGCCCGATGAGGCGAAAAGCGTCAAAGGCATCCGACCATTGCAACTGATGGAGTCTCCACAGTCAATGTAGCCAGGTCTCTGCGATGCCACAGATGCTCTCTTTCTTGGTCGTTTCGGCATGATATCACACGAGGCCTGAGAACGTTTTGGCTATAAACAATATACAAGCATCCAGTGCGTCCGGCGCCTATACGTTCCATTGGGCAAGTGCGAAAGCTACAAGCAGGGCAAAGACATCAAAGGATGGTGGATGACCTGTGAAAAGGATAGGGACGGAGAAGACAAGCGAGAACATGGGAAATAGGGTACAAAGCAACGAAATAGAGCATACAGAGCAAACAAGGCAACGAAAACGTGTACAACACAACGTCCATATCTGTAAATCTGTACCACGAGGATCTCACAACATACACATATCAAACTGGGAAGCGTTTCGGGAGGGGTGACGAGGGAGCATGCGGACGATAATAGTACACCGAAGTCGGTCATAAAATGAGTCTCGAGAAGTGAGTGCCTAGAACCACAATGTGCGGTGGACTGCTAGATTCTACTTCCTCCCGAGACCCATCGTGGCTACGAGTGCCGGGAACCGCTCCCCCCAGAGTGGGACATGTAGGTTCCTTGTTGTTGCGGCATCGGCACCGGTGCCATCGACCAGCTCTGAAGATTGCCAACTCGAGATGTGACAGGCGAGTGAATCTGAAACTCGCTAGTGTTCGGTTGGAAGTTGGGTGTAGAGATGCTGTTCGGCGAAAGAGCGAAGGAACCATTGGGACTGCTGTCTACTCGGCGTCGCTTCGCGGTCGGACTTTCGGTCGCTGCCACAGCTGCTGCCGGCGCGCACTGGGTGGTAGAAATAGCGCAGGCACCTGTCTGATAGGACATTGTGGTCGTTGGATAAGGAATGGGATTCGGTGACAGATGGCTTGGGATAGCGGGATTGTGGACTTGGTTATGCGGCTGGTATGCGGCCTGAAGCGCAGTTTCGGCTCGGGGACGTTTGGCGATCGGTGTCGTTTGGCCGTTGCCCATTGGTGATCCGACTTGGAAGAAAGGGTGAGCTACGGCGTTCGCGGCGAAGTTGGCAGCCATCGTGTTCATCGGCTCACGGGCAACCACGTGCGGTACCTGCCCCTGAGGATATCCAGCGACCCTAGTGGCGCTGGCGGGATGATGTTCCGTCTTGAAGCCGAGCTGTCCTCCGGCATTCCGCAATAATACGCTGAGATGGTCTTCTAACCGCGCGATCCTCCCTTCCTGCGTCTCCGCTTTCTCCTCCAACATCCGACACTTTTGCTGGAAACCTTGGACCTGGATCTGGAGCTCGTGGATTCGATATTGCATACCCCCCATCACATCCTCTGGCCTGCGTTGTGAGGACGTTGGCGTCGGTGTTTGGGATCCAGCTCGTGGCGTTTGCGAATCCGATGGCGGTGTTGATGGAGCTTTGATATTGCAGTTGGCGGATGTGGGAGGCTTTTGAGGGCTCCGGCGGATTTGGTGGATCAGCTTGGGTTGGTCACGCAGGAATTTGAATTCCTTATGGTGGTAGGTGGTATCTTTGCTCGAATTACCGGACTGTGAAAAGCAGACGAAAGGCAATCAGATTGGATCGCACTGAGCATTAGCTGTAACAAATGAAGATTACCCTTTCCGTCTTAGCAAAGCCATAACCATTGAGTTGTCGAACGAAAGAGGAGAACTAGGGGTAGCGAAGGGTCAGTTCCTCGAAAATGTGATAGCTTCTTCTTTGAAACTCACTTGTTTGGCCTTGAAACCCGCATGCTTCATAAGCCTCATGAATTCTTGTTCGTCAGAGAAGACTAAGTGGCGGCCATCGTCTGTCCACCCGATACAATCGATATTCGGGTCCTGAGCAAGGCTAGACACGAGGATCTCATTAGACTCGGTGGGCGCTTAAGCATCGAGTGGCTTACGAGAACAGATATGGTATGAACTTTGGATTCTTGATCCCACCGCCCATCCGGGGGTTATCGATTAATGGACCTGGACTGGGACCATTGCCCTCATCATCTTCCATGACATAGTCGTGATCATCCTCGGGATCTGCATCACGCTCATCGTTATGATCTATAGAATAGGTTGTTAGTGCTTTCACAGGCCATAGGCATGTAAGACCAGGCTCACTGTCGACGGTGGGCTGAATAGATTGTGACGATAAAGGGTCCACAGGCCCCAGGAAGGATACAGGATCCTGTCCTAATGGAGGGTTGAAGGAGGCCAGCTCGTAGTTCTGGGTAATGAATCGCCCGGTTTCATATTGCGGAGGACGAGGAGCGTCGGTCAAGGGAAGGCCGGTGGTGGAGTAGCCAGTATTCGTTCCGTCAAGACCCATGTAATCGGTCCATTGGGTTCTCTGCGCCTCATCCCAGCGTGGCGAAGAGTTCTGATGAGTCGACTCGTTAGTGTCGTGAGTATATTGGGGGAATGCACCCGGCACTAGGAAATTGTTCATGATGGGGAGAGAGAAATGGCCTCATATTGTGTTATCCCCTCGCTAATAAATGCCGTGCGCGGACAACTACAGAATTTCTTTTTGGAAGACGGGGTAGAACGGAGGGATGCGGACTTTTTGCGCAGCGTGGTCAGTCCTGTAACATAGAACGTGTATGAGGCATCGTCAGTTATTCAATGAGCATCTACCTCTAGACGACAAGCGATGCCAACAACATCGGGCCCCACATACTTCTCAAGCATACTTGCAGCAGGTGTCGGGCAGTGCAAGACGTATTAGGGCACTATGTGCACCTTTCCCCGCCGGACTAGGAGTGAGGATTTCGGTAAACTGATGCACGTCGTAGACCATTCTTTGGATCGGGAGAGTAATATCACCCTAGCGACGGCATCAAACCCAGAAGATTGCCCCTAAGAGCTGAATCTTATTTGATTGGTGTCTCTGTTACAAGCACTCTAGTCACGATGCGCCGGCCGCATGGGATCGAATGAGATCACACATCGGGTCGGTCCCAATGGGTCGGCCAACCCTTGCCCCGACATACCAAATAGTGCTTTTTTTCCCAGTCGAGCAAGAGAGCGCCAGAAGAAGATTCGAAGCCCGCGGGTACGTTGACCGAGCTCGGATGGAACATCAGGCCTTCCTATAGTGGCCGGTAAAACCAATTGTGCGGGGCACCCCGAGTTCAAGCCACCGAATTCGATGATCACCTAGAAGTATCAGCGCTGAGACGTTGGACCCACTTGTGTAGGCTTCGGACGGATGTGACTCCCTTCGTGAGAGCAGTGGCGTCGGGTGGCAGGATGTAAGGAGGAGCCGCCATGTGGGGCAGTGCTCCCGTCCTCATGTCAACCGTCGTCGTGTTTGCAACGCGCTCACCACGAGGATTTAATATCTGGAGGCGGGACGACGATCCGATATAATTATTTACCTCGTTCAACCAGTAATACAGTGCAGTAAGAGCTAACCGTTCTTGAATATTCGAGTACGGAGGCGCAACGTAACTATGACAGCGGGACATCCAACACAAAGTGACCCAATAAGGCGCCGTTTTAATAACAGTAAAGGGAAGGGAAGATTTGCAAAAACGAAGCCATCATGAAACTAGGCGTCCGTCAAGTGGCGAAAACGATGTCGGGGCGACAGGTGGCAAATGCGCGTGGCTACAGACGCGCGGCTATCAAGGGCCCGAGGAGGTCGGGATCCGGTAAATTCCGCGCGTATTAGGTTTCTCGCGATCATTCGTACCGCTTTGCGGGGAGACAGTGAGGTGAGGCTCATACTAAGTGGGTACTAGATAAGGCAGGCTGCAACTTGACGACATCGATAAGCCTAGGCAGTGACAGGCGTCAAGGGGCGTTCTTGCCGACACCTTACGAGCCGCCTGTGGGGTCTTTGAGGCGCGAATTTAGCCAACGAAAAGCTGCTTCGTTTGTTGGGGGGACGAGTCACATCTGATCTAGGCCTGGCCTGTCGTAACGCATCGCATAGTTGGGCATTGTGTCTGCAGCCTGGAAGATGCTCCTAGGTCCGCCATGCGTCGGCAAGGATCGGCCAATTCCTTGGTGTGGAGTGGCATTGGTCAGTTATTGACCGGACGCGCTGACTCCAGGCAGGAGACGCTAGCTACTGGTGGGAGCACTCCAGCCGACAGACATTTGACTGCTGTGAGAACAATTAGCCAAAATCTGGGTTATTCTAGAGCCACTGCAGGTCGCTGGCTCCCGGATTGAGGTGCCTGGCAACTCAACGGGTAACAAAAACGATGGGAACGAAAGTCTTCATCTGGGATGTGATGCGTGGATTAATGGAGTGGATTGGCTGCTACTGCGGTTCGCCGCGTTGAGGGTCAATCGACACACCTTGGTCAATCCTCCCACCAGGAAACTGGATCGTTGGGAATTGCTGCTGGAGGACACCCTCCATCCCCTGAAATTCACCCTACAATACATACAGGTTTCACTTGTCTTGGTCAAATCTTCACGTTCATATCCGCGATTTCACTTTGTCGCTCTTTGACAATGCTTCCAGCTCGGCCCATGGCACAACGACTAGAATGGTGAGCGAGTGAGTCGCCAGCCTTCCCTTTGCTCACAGATACCGGTACTCTACGAATGAAGTCCTTGAAGACTCGAGTCTAAATGGAGCTTCACGTGTTCACCCACTTGGCGCTTTTCTTGATGGAAGTTCCAATTTCCAGCTTAGCGACCGAAGGTGTCAAACTGGACCGATCCAAATGAAATAAAGTTGACAATCTCTGCGCGTCCACCTCACGCATTTTTGAGGGTGAACGCTCGAGCAGAAAATGTGATTCATTCTAAGAAGGCGTCGCCATGGTGTACGAAGAAACCATCGTCAACTTCTGAAATTGACCACCTTGTTGGAATCTGTCAGCATGGTCACCTTGGTCTCATTCTCGTCCGCTGACATTGAGACCCGGGGCCCACACTGTTCAATATTCTATAAGTTGGATGACTGACATAGAACCAAATTCCCACCTCTGATCGTGTGAGAACAGGACGCTTCCAACCCTTCAACGAGGTTCCACATAATATCATAGGTTATAACGTATGACAAGACCAGGACCATAAGACATACCATCAAAGCAGTCAACATGATGCCGATTTGAGCCGTTCAGTAATAAAAATATGCCCGGATAACGTGATGACGACAACAACAGAAAAGCGACCGTAGATAGCAAAAACATAGCAAAAAAAAATATACATCGAGTAGGTTGAAAGCGACGAAGGTCAATTATGACAAAGGAGGCTGAGCGTCCTTCAAGGGCCAAGGAGTTATAGAGTCGGGATATGGCTTATCAACTGCGATACAAGCAGAGGTAATCTCGAGGCTGGAGGGTGAAGAGGATGGTTTACGTTGTAATAGTCGGAGGAGAGGCTGATGATCCCAACGAAGCTGTCTGGGCGTCCCATCGGTTCATCACCAGAGGCTACTACTTGATGATTGAGGGATTTCCCCTCGCCGCGGAACTACAGCGAATTTGTCGCTGCGATGGTCGTCTTGGATAGAGGTTCCCGGAGGGAGACTGCTGAACCAGATGGGTGACGTTGTAGGATTATCGAAATGAGGGACAGCTTGGCCAAGGTTTCCGCGTTCCTCGTTGAACAGCGGGGGGAACACTCCTCTCGCATCATGCCCTGTGCCAATATTTCCCGCCGTCGACATGAACATATCGTCATCAAGATGGATGTAGGGAGTCCTAGGATTATTCCAATTAGTTTCGGAGATATTAGGGGAGGTGAGGTCCATGGTGGGATGGGCCTCGTTTTGTGTCAGGATCGAGTGTGGATGGGGTGAAGCGTTTCGTGTATGCTTCGATCCGCTTGCACGATGTCTCCCTCCATCTCGCGCTCCCGATGCTGAAGATCTTCGTCCGCGGCCACTGGTGAATGTGCGGAGATCGAGCCGCGGGGCTTGCCCATAGCTAGCCTGAGATGTGACACGGCCGACGCTTTGGCGTTCTTCGTCTCCACAGGCCATGACCACGTCAAGACTCTGGCTCATGGCGGGCGTCGTTTGAAAGGCCATTGTGTACATAACAGACGGCTGGAGTAGGCCCGTCGTGCCGGCCACCTCACCTAGGCCGCTTGTGTTAACGGGAGGCACAGGCTCTGTTGATTGGCCAGTGCCCGAGGGCGAAAAGACGTCATAGTTCCTCTCTTCTCCCTCGAATTGGTGTGTTGAGAGCGGAGGAGGAGGGTTGGTGATCTGGGACATCATGACTAAAAGGGATGTTGTTCTCTCCAGCTTCTCCAACCTCTCTGTTACCCTTTCCAGCTCTTCGGTAGTACTGTCAAACTTCTCCCTTGTCTTGCTATGTTCGACCGATCTCCTATCCAACTGCATCTGCAGGTCCGCGATCTCGCGCTGCTGCGCTGCGACACGGGCCGTCAGTTGAACCAATGTCGTGACATCTGGACTGGGGGAGCGAGTTGCCCCCCTTGGCACATCGACAGTAACCGCACCAATTGCCCCTTTGCTCCCAGGGGCTGGTGCCTTGCGATTACGGATGACGGCTTTGAGATCTTCCAGATGACCTCGCCGAAACTTATCGTGTCGAAACTCGCATTCTGTGGTTCCCCCTTCCGTTCGAACTTTATGGAATCCATACGCGTTCGCTTGGCGGACCAATGCGTCATACTTCCTGGCCCATAAATAAATTGATGTCAATTGAGATTCTTGTAATGGTGACTAAACGATCACGTACGTTTTGCGTTCTGAATGGCGAGTCTTTAGAACTGAGGACGTGCGCCTCAAATGCGCGTGGGTCGGGTATGGTGAATCCTTTGCCGTCGTTGGTCCAGCGTATATAGGCCCTCATGCTCTCATTGTTCAATAGTCTAATAGACTCTGGTATGAGCGCTCACTTCCAATAGCCCCATTCCGTATCAATGACTTACATGTACAACTTCTGTGGGAAATTGTCCGCAGATCCTCGCGTGGGGCTTGACTTGGCTGATGTTGTAAGATCACCTTTATCTTCATGGTGAGCGCTGTGGTTTCCGTGCTCTTGCGGCACGCTCTTGTCATCTGATATGCAAGTACATCAGTCTCAAACCCAAAACGTTGAACGAATTGCCTTCTCTTACCGCGCACGCCGCTCGGCCCAGCTATCTGCTGCACGGCGGTCCCAGCATATACATAGAGGACGCTGTCAGCCAATCCAGGCCGGCGCTTTAGACGGGCCGTGTAGCATTGACGAACTCACATTCGGCTCGCGATAATTGATCGGTCTGGCCGAGGTCTGTGGGGAAAACTGAAGCAGGGCGGACGGATTTCGGTGCGCGTTTTGAGGAGACGCCGATGGTCCTCCTGATGGATATGGCTGGGGTGGTCCAACACCTGCCCGGGGTTTAGCAGTTCCGCGAGAATGAAGTGAGGGGGAACGTGCCGGAATCGAGGGACTGCCCAGTTGGGATGTGAGATACACTCGTGGCGAGGCACGACCACTTCGACTCATCGACAGAAATAGCGAGAGCTTGGCGGGATCTGGAGCAACCGAGAAGATATGGAAGGCGCCCTGTGAATGATAGGGCTATGGCGTTCACCTCGGATGAAAGGGGAGGAGGCAACCTGCTGCGATTCACCCGGGTGTTATAAGGAGATTCACGTTCATCCTAGATTTCCACCTCGGATTTCGATTGGAAAACTGCGGACATGGGACCTGGAGGCTGGAGGGCAGAGAACCAACGAGGCAGCGTCATGTTCTCTTGGACTCCCACCCCACCAACGCTCTGTACTTTTCGAGCAATTATTGCCAGTGGGATGTAAAGAAAATCGATGACTCGAAGAAGGTCGAGATTGGCTGTGTTCAAGTGGCTTGTAACCCGAATGCAGGGTCGCTCCTGGGGGCTGTGAGCGAATGCTATGCTCGTCCACGCGATGGAAAATCCAATTGATCACGACAGAAAATCATCGAGGGGTGCATGGTCGATCAGTATAATCAGCGTTTAGGTTCCCGTCACGAAATGACGGGTCTGGGACGGCGAACACCGTCTTTATATCTAAAGCCTGGTTCTCGAAGCAACGCGATATTGATACAGCGAGGTAGACGATACAGTTCTAAAGCCAAAGAAGAGCGGGAAAACAGAATAATATGAGAACAGAATAATTAAGGCTTGGCAACGGCTCATGATGAATGTTCATGATGAATCGTAAGGAAAGCCGACAACGTCCAGAATAGGGGTACTAATGGAGGATAACGACATAGTATGCGTGGAGGGTGCCGAGGGGATGCGAAATCGAGAAACGATGGGCGAAAATAGATAGATAGCGGCAGAATAGTGTTCAACAGCCGATGGTCGTCATCTCCCGGAACCCGCACCAGGCGGTCTCGACGGGAAAGCTGCTCGCTGCGGAACCACGCTGACCGGCCAGTTGGTAATGTGATCGAACAATTCGAGAGAGGGTTCTAAGACCGCTGAGGAATCATAAGGCATAGTCGGAGTCGACGCATAATTTTCCACAAGCATGTCATTTGTTTGACCGAGATGCTGTGCGCTTGTTCCCGGTAGACTCGAATTGGCCGACTGGTACACGTACGGGCCCGGGTCGAAATTGCTCGTGTCGAACTGAAAATCCTGGTGATGGTGGAAGTCCATTTGATGGCCCTGTTGAGATTCCGCGAGATTTCTGGTGTTCAGCGATAGGGGTGGCGGCTGAAGTGCAGGATCTGTCATACCAGGGATGGAGAGGGACTGGGCATGGCGACGATAAGACGCGTTATTCTGGCTTTCGGACTTTGTCGGGCGATGATACGGCGCATGCCGCGCGGGAGATGAGCCGGGGGATGGGCTTCTCCTGATGGGGAGGGTGGATGCAGGCGAGACAGAGGAAGCGACGTGTTGATAAGAGTCGTCAGCGGGCTGGTGCATGAGGTTCCACCCAGGAGGTGAGACTAGAACTGACGGCGATGGGACAAAGGAAGTAGCGGAAGGGGTCTGCGAGCCCCCAGGCGAGATGTTAATGTCGAGATGATCTAACTTCTCCATGACATGTGCGGGTTCGCCTTCCGATAGACTCTTGCCGGACCTCTCTCTCTCACGACAAACAGCCGCCAGGAGTGACTTTTGGTGCGCTAACTCCTGCTTTGTCCTCTCGAGGTCGTTCTCCAAGCCACTAACCCGCTCTAAAAGTTGTGAAAAGGCGTCCGACGACACGGATATGGTCGCAACCGAACCCTTCGTCCTGGATGGTTGAGAGGCTTCGTTCGATGGCGGGACAGGAGTCCTGCTGGGGACAGCATCATGCGCCTTCCGGCGTATTTGTGCGTGGAGGTGAGGTTTGTCACGTTGGAAGTGTGAGTGGCAGAAAACCCAGAGCTGAGTCTCTGTCCCTCCCTTCTGCGACCGAGAGGCCTGAGACAGCGGATGCATGAGATTGACGGTTAAACAATGCTCGCGAGCGGAAGGTAAGTTACCCTATTTGTCTTGTTGGTCTTGTGGAAGTCATAGTTATTCATTTGACGGATGAAAGACGCAAACTACCCCAATTCGATGAGCTTATGTGAGGCTGAGTGATATAACTGGTCGGATATGATACCCACCTGTACCGTCTTAAATTTCTTACTCAGGACCTCTTTACTGAACTCCTCTTGGTCTGGGATAATGACCTCAGTCCCTTGTTGGCTCCATTTGATGTAGGTCTCGAGCGTCGGATCCTGTAAGATTCTATTTAAACAATTCAGTAATCTGAATTGAAGACCTATATAATCTAATTGTACTCACTGGTACAACTTCTGCACAAAGTTATTGTTGGTTGCTCGAGGTCCTCCCCTAGCACTCTTAGGTGGTAAAAGATTAGTCCTGACGCCACTAGCGGTGTCTTCGGCATCGAGTTCCATATTGTCGTCGAGGTCGCCTTCATCTCCCGCTTCGGTTTCAACATCGAAGCCACTTGCAGATGAGCCAGGTTGACAGGCTAAGTTGTCTGAGTTAGGATGACGCGATCCTTGTGATGTAGCGCGTCCACAGCTCATTGTATTAAAAGGTAACGGAAAGTTGGAAGGACTTGTGGCAGAAGTTGAAGGTGGATTGGAAGACAATGGTGAGCGGTGTTGGGCGTACAGAACGTTAAGGCGGGGGAAATCGGTGGTGACCGACAGATGCGCGTTGGCACGTGGACGCGATTGGGGGATGGGTATAGGAGAGGAAGATGCAGTAGGTTGTATATTGCTCAAGTAGTACGGCGGAGGCGGGTATTGGTCACCTAGGCCAAACGTGATGGTATCCATGGGAATAAAAGGCGCGCCGGTGGCAGGCGTTATATGCTCTTTGCTCCAGAAAAACTGGAGATAGAAAGATGGGATAGATCTGAGAGAGGTTTCGAGATTTGAAAGTGGAACACCTGTCTACCTCCAAGGGAAGGCGATGACGAAGCGCCGTGGTTTTGTATGATGTACATGACTCTCCGTAGTAGCTCTTCGAGTACACGTTGCGCACATTGAGGGATTTCCAAAAGGACTGTGAGACTTTCCAAAGGAACAATCGGCACAAACCGCGTTTTCTTTCTAGAATTCATTTGGAAATGATCGTGGGAGAGAGCATCCAGGAAGCTGTGCACCACGAGTTTGAGGGTCGAACAGCGCGCCGACCCAATTGGGCACACCAGGTGGCCTCGCGGCGAGGTCGTCGCTCTCGCTCTCTAGAAAGAACAACCAATTAGTATGGGTTGCCGTCCCCTCTGGGGATACTCAACGCCTCGGGTCTTTGCAGCATGGAACACTCTCACTTGCCGCTAAGGTGGCGGTGAACTAAATGGGTTCGATCGGGAGTGGTGCATGGTGGCGGTCACCTAAAAAACACTAAGTAGTCAGAAGCGGTCACAATTACCTTCAGCTGTTTGCGCGTTTGGACTTGGGTTAGCCTGACCTCTTACTTCAATATAAGTACGACGCCAACCCGTCATAGCTTATATGACAGGTAGGTACCCGGCTGAATCAGATGATTAATGCATCTAGCGATGGCGATGTGTGTCGGATGGTCAGCATCCGCCAACAGTCGGTTGCCGGACTTAATCGCGTGCTTCTTCCAAAGATTCAGAAGGGAAGATAGAATGTTATCTAAAGTTCTGGTTCTTTGCAGCGCCACAGCACATGTGTTTCGGATTAGCGCGTGGAAAAACGGACGAGGACTGCCCCACCGCCAATGCCTTGGGATATTATGCCCTCCCATGGGGTGAGGAATATCTAGACGTCTTCCGCATGGTAAGGTAGCGCATTGCGTCCTTATGGTCATGTACTCCGTATGTACTCAACAAACTCCCTCACTAAAATTGAGTGACACCTCATGGACTACGGCTCACGCCTGCAACCACTGACTCGAATACAAAGAACGTCACCATATTGACGGGTACAGCCCTACAGCGGGATTTTTATGTACATGTAACATGTGAGTGGTTGCACATGACGCTAATTTTAAAATGCATGCTCACCGCAACAGCGTTGGGGTCAGTCCAGCAAAAACACCTCGTAGCCCGGATCTTTGGTATGCGCCTTTCAATAGAGAAATGACTCCCGGGTGTCTCCCTCGCCCCGTGTAAGCTTGGACTTGAGATTTGACGACATCTAGTGGGAATGTACAACCCCATCCAGCCACGCCCGCAAGGCCACCGCTGACCATCAACTCGGACCAGCTGAGTGACGATTCAAATGCTTCAACCTCCTGGATGAGCGATGAATGATTGACGTCAATGACATCTCTGTCTGGTGACTTCAATGCTTTGAACAGACGGCAGGTGCCTGCATGAGAACCATTCGTTGGTATCCATCCTAGACGAAGCACTGCATGAAGTATTACCTTCATACGTAGCGAAATAGACTCCGTATCCGCAGTCGCGCACGCATGTTACAGTGATACCGCGATACAGCCCTCGGAAACCGTCTGTCCGTAGGATGGATGAGACAACCTGTCGTGTCGATGGGAGGCCCGTGGCCGACAACATGAGCTGCTGGCGGATCTTAACCAGGTCAGTCGGAGTTGTAACAAGTCTATCATCTCCCTGAGATATCAGCAAGTGGACCCTCGTATCACTTTGACTTCAGTGGGGAGACTTACGATGCCACAATGCCGCTCCCAGCACCCGCCAAGGCCACTTGAGCCAAACTCGGAGCATCCGACACAGTTCCTCCTTGCAGGCGCATGAAGAAACCATAAGATGCGAAGACGGTTCCGTTAAGGAACGCAGTCCCGGCCTAGTTCCAGCAATTATGGTGAGCCTTTCTCCACGATATTGGATGCAATGGAGGTTCTGACCAACGGCGACGCAATCCCTTTATACAACCCCCTGATTCTCTCCTCAATGAAAATCGTCCTGACAGCATGAAATGTACCTCCCGTGTACTTCAGAGCTATTTCTGGTGTTTGAAACCGGACTTTTACGGTATCAAGAGGGTGGCCGACGAGGAGACCCGCCATTCCTACATGAGATCCCACAAGTCAGTCAGAGGCAATTTGTGAGATGGACATGGGTTAAGACTCGCCTCCGAATGTACCAGCAGCAAAGTCCACTACGGGATTCAGAGTCTCCTTGCTTGGGATCGGGTCCGAGGATTTCGACTCAAGGACTTGGGCTGGCAGGCCTGACGTGCTCTTATGCTCTTCATCGCGCATCCACTAACGACCAGAGGGAGTAGCGACAGTAGGAATACGAAGAGTGAGAGTGAGAGTGAGAGTTTGGAGATGCGTTCCCAGACTCATGATTATTTAAGAGTGATGGGAGATGGTCGGAGTTTTGTGATCACAGGGTTGAGTCGATTTTACCAATCGCCGTCCTTGATATACTTGCCCGTGCTCTCGCGTTCCGATCCATAGAAGCCCGAAATCATTGTATCAAAATCAACTAATCACCGGAATCCATATCTTACCCCTGAAAATCGCAATTGTTCTGGCAATTTCCGGTTTGACCTAGTCACAATAGTCAGCTTACACATCTGCCATATATCACGTCAATTTAAACCCACCAGGTTTTCCAAAAGACCAAGACACACCACCATTTGCATTGCACCTTTTTGGAGACGAACTAGATGGCATCTTCGAAACCTCAAGATCCTTTCTTCAAATCCCTCGGAGCTTTGGCTGAGGACACCGACCAACTTCCAGACTCTGATGATGAGAAGGACAAAGCTGCTGGAGTGAACGCGGATGGTAAAGCAACAGAAGAGGTGGAGGATGATCGGCCGATGCAAGAGATCGAAAGTCTATGCATGCATTGTGGTCAGCAGGTGTGTAGCTGAGAAGCCTCAACCTCTTCGCAAATTAACGAATGTTTGGATGGTTTTCTTGTTGGGAAGGGTGTGACTCGGATGCTTCTGACAAACATCCCATACTTCCGGGAAGTCATCATCATGTCTTTCCGATGCGAGTTCTGTGGGGAGAGCAACAACGAGGTGATGCCAGCTGGCCAGATCAAAGGTGAATAAGTTTTCATCCGAACTCCAACGAAAATCAATGCTGATTGCATTGACCCTACCGCGCCCGTCCAGATCAAGGGACACTGTACACAGCCAAAGTGCTCAAACGCGAGGACCTCAGCCGTCAAATCGTCAAATCACCCACAGCCACGGTCATCTTGCCCGAATTCGAACTTACAATCCCCCCAAAGCGTGGCCAACTTACGACAGTCGAAGGACTCATCCGCACCGTCATCGAGGACCTCTCGACAGAACAACCTCTACGAAAGATCCAAGACCCTCCAACCTACGCCAAGATCGAGACGCTCCTCTCCTCTCTACACGCGAGCCTCTTGGACGATGCAGAGGGTGAACCCGTTTCGGTGACGAAAGAAGGTGGGAAGATCTCTGAATCCGAGCCGGTGCCGAATCCGTTCACTGTGAAATTGGATGATCCCGCTGGGAATTCGTGGATCGAGTTCCTCGGTGGGTCGATGGCGCATGATTCGAAGTGGAATATGAGGCAGTATCACCGGACAAGGGAGCAGAATGTGATGTTGGGTTTGGCTCAGGCGGATGATCAAGCGAATGAGGAGTATGAGGCGGCAACGGCGAATGCGAAGACGCATCGGAGGGACGATTTGCCCAAAGAGGCAATTCAGGCGTTGCAAAAGGCGCATGCTGGGGGAGATGATGATGATGACGAGATCCCGACGTTGAAGAACGAGGAGATTTACATCTTTCCCGGATTCTGCTCGTCTTGCTCCGCACCGTTGGATACAATGATGAAGAGGGTGACAATACCGTACTTCCAGGTGAGTAGGTCGTCCAGGCGGCTTCCATCCTAGCTTGGAAGGCCTGACCTTTCTGCGTTCTAGGACATCTTCATCATGTCTACCAACTGCGACAAGTGCGGGTATCGGGATAACGAGGTGAAGTCGGGTGGCGCGATTTCCGAGAAGGGGAAGAAGATCACGCTGAAGGTGGAAGATATCGAGGATTTGGCGAGAGACGTGTTGAAGGTGAGTTGCAATTATGAAAATATATACCCGAAAAAAACTTATAGAAATGTCAATAATGCACAGAGCGAGAGTTGTGGTCTCGAAATCCCAGAGATAGACCTGGTTCTACAGCCTGGCACACTCGGCGGGCGGTTCAGTACGCTGGAAGGGCTCTTGACACAGGTTCATGAGGAGCTCAGTGAGAAGGCATTCGCCACGGGCGACGCTAAGGACGCGACACAGGGCAGTTCCGAGTTTGAGGTCTTCTTGGGGCGGTTGAAAGAAGTTATGACTGCAAGCATCCCATTCACTGTGATCCTCAATGACCCATTGTCCAACTCTTACCTCCAGAACATCTACGCCCCTGACCCGGACCCGAATATGACAACAGAGACGTATGAACGAACCTGGGAGCAGAATGAGGAACTGGGTTTGAACGATATGAAGGTGGAGGGGTACGAGGAGGACCACGCAGCTGAAGTCGCTGCAGAGAAGGCCGAAGCGGAGGCTGTAGCTCAAGCCGTACGAGATGCAAAAGCTGCATCTGCAACAGCGGTGTAGGACGGGAATAAATTATATCTGAATGGAAAAGCTCAATGGCTAGATTGTGCTGCTCAGTTGAAGTTCCTCCACCAACACAAAATCTGAATCTACTCGGCTCATGAGACAGGCACAAAGGCATGACGGAGGTTTCTATGTGGGACCAGGTGTTAATTTGACGCCCATTACGCCTTTGGTATAAAGACGATTCACTCAGTCTACAGCGCTGCTTCAGCACTTCCGTCAGACACGGTTATATCCCCTATCCTGAGGCGGGTATATGTCTGTTTGTGCTTGATCGTCTTCTTGTATCCTTTTCGCCTCTTCTTTTTGACGATCACCTCCATCCTTCCTTTCGTGTGTTCGACTACAGTTGCTTTGACTGTGACTGTTCCGTTAGGAGTAATGACCGGGTCACCTCGCAGTGTGTACTCCCGAGACCCAAGCTCGTGTACATCCGTAAGCGCAAGGGTATCCCCGACCTTGACATCGTTGAGTCGCGGTACAGTGAGGAGATCTCTGGGGGTGAGGAGGTATTTCCGGCCGACGAGAGATGCAATGGCGTAGTGGGACGGCTGGGAACGGATAAAACTTAGAGCAGATGATATTGACTCGGGGCTGTTTGACAGTATGGTTTTAGGAGTTGGCTGTTGCGATGCGACCTCGGTGGCCATCGTTCGGAGAGAACGGCCATTTAGATGTGCGCAGTGTGCTCGTGAGGATGATGCCACGGAGCGAGAGAGCCCTACGTAGAGCCGAAAATAGCGTTCAGCTTATGGTGTATCTTCCTGTTCATATTCGCGCTTACCTGAGAACGCTCTTGATGCCATGGTGAGGTGATCGAAAAGAAACGCGGCAGCAGACGGAGATGCAAAGGTCCAATGTTCGGGTAGAAAACCGCGTGGGATATTATTTGACGAAAGCGACAGTTGTCTTTTCTCCCACCATCGCTTCATCTCTCCCCATCCCCCCATCCCCTCCCTCTTCACCTTCTATCTAATGCACTCTCTCGCTCTCCGCAATGCCGCGAGGGCAGCCACCAGGAAGCAGGCTATCCCAGTTGTGAGCCATGCATTCCAATGCCGGATGAACGGCGAATGCAATTCAAATTCTAACCTCCCCGTGTCGATCAAAATTCCCAAAGCTCGCTGGCCCTCTCTCCCGCAACTATGCCACCGCAAAGGCCGCCGCCTCTGAGGTCTCTTCCATTCTTGAAAGCCGTATTTCCGGCACCTCCCTCGGTGGAGATGTTCAGGAGACGGGGCGGGTGTTGAGTAAGTAGTTGGTAGTGGAATTTTGGGTGTGACATGGCCTTCTCACTCACGCTACCAACCCCTTTAGCCATTGGTGACGGTATTGCTCGTGTCTACGGTCTACGGAATGTGCAAGGTGAATGCATACTCGGTTTACGTTTATCGTTCTTGGTCTAACGTAGTTGGTTATGCCCGTAATTGTCTCCGTTTAGCCGGTTAGTATCTATTACCTTCAATTAACCCTCGGGATGTACCTCGCATTCTGATTGCTTGTTTTTCTAGAGGAGATGGTGGAATTTTCCTCAGGTGTCCGTGGCATGTGCCTCAACTTGGAAGCCGATAATGTCGGTGTCTCCGTTTTCGGTAATGATCGGCTCATCAAGGAAGGCGACACCGTTAAGCGTACTGGCCAGATTGTCGATGTTCCCGTCGGACCTCAGCTCCTCGGTCGTGTCGTCGACGCCCTCGGCAACCCCATTGACGGCAAAGGTCCCATCGAAGCCACTGAACGTCGTCGTGCTTCCCTCAAGGCCCCTGGCATTCTTCCCCGTCGGTCCGTCAACCAGCCCATGCAGACGGGTATCAAGCCCATCGACGCCATGGTACCGATTGGACGTGGACAGCGTGAACTGATCATTGGTGATCGTCAGACCGGAAAGACCGCCGTCGCCCTCGACACCATCCTCAACCAGAAACAGTGGAATGATGGCAACGATGAGGTCAAGAAGCTGTATTGTGTGTACGTCGCCATTGGGCAGAAGCGATCGACTGTTGCACAGCTCGTACAAACCCTCGAGGAGAACGACGCGCTAAAGTACTCCATCATCGTCGCTGCCACCGCCTCCGAGGCCGCTCCACTTCAGTACCTCGCTCCATTCTCTGGCTGCGCAATGGGAGAGTGGTTCCGTGACAATGGTATGTTGTGAGGATGTGTGCTCGGTGCCTGACCAGTTTCTCACGCATTTCAAATTTCTCCGTCCCTAGGCAAACACGCCTTGATCATCTATGATGATTTGTCGAAGCAGGCTGTTGCCTATCGTCAGATGTCACTACTCCTCCGTCGTCCCCCCGGTCGTGAGGCTTACCCTGGTGATGTCTTCTACCTACATTCTCGTCTTCTCGAACGCGCGGCCAAGATGAGTGATAAGTTCGGTGGAGGTTCCTTAACCGCCTTGCCCATCATTGAGACCCAAGGCGGTGATGTGTCCGCGTACATCCCAACCAACGTCATCTCTATCACCGACGGACAGATCTTCTTGGAGGCTGAGTTGTTCTTCAGAGGTGTCCGACCTGCCATCAACGTCGGTCTGTCTGTGTCTCGTGTTGGGTCCGCTGCGCAGACGTACGTGATTTCCAAGACAATTAGAGAGTCAATGTGTTGGTTGCAGTTACTAACATGCTACCTTTTCGTTACACAGCAAGATCATGAAGAAGTTCGCTGGTTCGCTGAAATTGTACCTCGCCCAGTATCGTGAGGTCGCCGCGTTCGCACAGTTCGGCTCCGATCTCGATGCCTCAACTCGCTTCTTGCTGAGCCGTGGTGCGCGTTTGACTGAGCTGTTGAAGCAAGGCCAGTACCAGCCCCTCAAGGTCGAGGTTCAGGTCCCGATCATCTTTGCTGGTGTCAACGGTCTCGTGCGTCTAATCTCTCTCGAATTGTCCTCTTGATTACCTTATAACTAATTCCGAATGATGTCGCATGTAGCTCGATTCTATCCCTGTTGACCAGATCACCCGTTGGGAGCTCGAGTTCCGTACCCACCTGCAGTCCTCTCAGCAGGCATTATTGACCGAGATTGCCAAGGGTACCGTTACTCCCGAAACTGAGGCACAGATCAAGAAGGTACGCTTATTGGACCCTCTTCGTATGATCGATTAAACTGACGTCCATCATACTGCGTTGTAGGTCGTTGAGGATCACGTCTCGTCGTTCGTCTCGGCAACAGCAGCATAAAATAGGGGTGGCAATCTTGGGACTGTGATTCATTACTTACCTCCAAAAACCACCGAACCAAGGAAATCGTTGTCTCTTCTAGTCCTATCATAATCACGTAGACCTTTTGTGTTCAACATTAAGTTGACTGATCTTGAGTAACTACGATCCGCTGCCATATCCATTCGACCTAGGAGCGTCGCTTCTTCACCCTACACTTAATCTCTGTTAACGATTTATAGACTTCCAACGTGGCACTCTTTTTCAAAGTTGCATGTCTCACTACAGAAGCAGGCCCACAGGAAAGGGTGGGCATCAAGCTTTCTGCAACATTCGTGCCATTTTTAGAAACTCTCATTTTCTCCCTTATATATCGACCACAAAACGAGATAATCTAATTACCCTCCCCCTCCCTCCAAGGGATAAATTCATGGTCTTTCGGGTAAATCCATGGATTACAAGGCGCTTCGGTCCTCCAACTCTCACTCCAGCTTCACGGCAATGCCACTTGACAACACTTTACCAATCATCCAACTGGGTACCCAGCCTCGCTTCCCACTCTCTTTCACGACCTAAAGAAAAAGAAAGGCGATGTGTCAGCTGCAGAGCGAGAAAACCAACAATTTGGACAGAAAGCTCACATATGACCAGTGGTTATATCGCTTGAACATACAAAGTGCATCATCTTTAACAAGCTCTAACTCGTGATCGCCCTGTGGGAGTCGGTCCATGAGGGCAATTCCAGGGTACCTGGTGTTGGTAAAGCTGCTTGGAAGGATAGGCGCGTCGGGCGTGGGGAGTTGACCGGTCGCAATAAGCGCCATTGACATGGCATCTGTGGGTGGATTTGGCTGTCCGTTGGAAACCATGGCCGCATTGGCGATGGCGCTTGCTGGTGGCACATTTGTTTCCAAGAGACACCCTGCAGGGACCCATGCTCTCCTCGCGTCCTCATCAATAGCCCCCGCGCCGGATGGATCCCGCTGCACCTGCCACCAACCCTTTGAACGGTGAAGAATGACGAACATTTCCCCTCTAAAGCAGCCACATATTAGAAAATGGGCACATGGATTGATGGAAGGACGTCCACGCACACAGTGATATCGAACTCATCTTCATAAGCTGCTTCGTATGGATATATAGCCACCGCGTATGATCTCCCTGTCCATATTTTGACATCATTCGTGTGCCCGTGTCCGTTGCCAGTTTGGTGCCCGGATCCTTCATACCCACTCTCCGAGGGCATGCGCGACCCACCTTCCTCATGTGACTCATCAGCTTTTAACGCAGAATCACTGACCGACCCGGATTGCAGAATAGCTGCAGGCGTCTGATGTAGTCGCGTATCACCGCTGGACTGCGCATTTACCGCTTCCATAGCTTGGTTGGAGTCGGCCGATGTATCAGGTTCCTTGGCCTTCTTTTCCGCCTTTCTTCGCGCTACTGTGATAGGCGAGGGAATGTCACGGATGTGCCGTAGCATAAAGACGGGGTTCTTGTTCGCATCCTTCAGCCTCTTGAAGAGTATGAACGGCTTTTCGTCAAGACTGACGCATCGTTCTTTTCACAAAGTTTTAATATACAACCACAGGTGGGACGAAAACTCACTCACCAGTTGTTCCATTGCATATGAACAGGGCGTATAGTCTCCAGTCGTCTGTTATCTTGTATTTCTTGAGCGCAGCCGGAAGGACTTTGGAGCATGGGTCGTCTAGACTGACTTTGAAGCTCGAGAACCCACTGGAGCGATCCTCGCCTGGAGGTTGTTCCGCATCCTTAGTTGATGTACTCGCACCTATCGTCGTTTGACTTGTGGGTAAATTCCCTTTGTCTTCGGAGGAGTATGGATTAAGGGAGGAATAATAAGCGTCCAGCACGCTTTTGGTGTTTTCAGTGGCCTCGGAAGGCTTCAGTGTTAAAGTCAGGCGGCCCTACAAATCCGTGGGTGGTTCAGAAATAAATTCGAAGGTCCGCGGGATGCGACTAACCCGTCTCATTGTTAACGAAGCCGGTGGGGCATTTTGTGGTGTGGTCCCTAATGCTGGTGCCACGGTTGCCGACGACAAAGATGGTTTGCTGTACGAAGCCCACTCAAGTTTACTCAAGCCATTGGCGTTTAGAGCTACACTCTTAGTGACCCATTCCTCGAGCTGCAGTAGACTTTGTTGAAGGCGCTGATTTTCCTGCCCGAGATGTTGTATCCTCTGGTCTAACGGTCAAATAAGCGGCCGCTCAGTTCGAGGAGATCGTCGAGTGATTACAAACCCACGTACCTTTGTTCGTGATCATTTGTACGATTCGCTCTAATGGTGTACTCTCTGTGACGACGTCTTTACCCGCTTCAGCTGAATTTCAAGACGCATAAGTTTCGAATCGGTGCTCAAACCGAGCGAGCCGTTTCTAACTCACAAACTGGTACGTAGTCATCTGCCTCAATAAGGATATTGTGCTTTAACTTGAGATTGTATATTGCTTGCAGGATGTCGAGCCTATCACTGGCGGATGTGATGCCGATGTCGTGTAGTGTCTCAAAGTTGAGGCGGGTGAGAACATCCCCAGATATTTCATGCTCTGATTCCTCGTATCAATAAGCCAATGACGAAGCTCAATGTTAAGGGGATTTGGGGTACTGACCGATGATGTTCCCGTTGTATTGACCGTAACCAATAGAAGATAGCCATTCCTGCACTGTCTTCTTATCCCACGTCAGTACAAGGTGTCTGGTAGCCATCCAATTTCGATCCAGGGCTTCAGGGGTGTACCGAGGACATTCAGAGACTCTGGGACTAGTCGGATATGATGGAGGCTGCACGGAATTGATCCATGCACCAATAAAGAAGTTACTTTAGACAGGATAGGTCGCCGATGAGAGTAGACAAGCGTTGACGAACTCACCTCTGCATCGCTTCTGATGATTCGATTGGATCCCCAGGTTTGGGGATCTAGCTGAAAGGAGCCGGGGATGTTTAGGAGAGGGCGTCGAAGAGACAGGGGGGATTCCCTTGAGGAATCTACGTTTGACAATAGCTCAGGATTCAAAGACACCTTTGGGGAAGGGCCAGGCGCTGAATGGCAAGTAACTAGGCTTGCGTTTAGGTTCTGGAACTGTAGCCATACGTTGGACAAGCCTGAGAGATCGCCTGAGCTGATCGCGTAAGATACCACTGGATACGTCCTATCAGGTAAGCAAAGCACATCTTCAGCGAGGTGGATCTGGGGTGTCATTAGGTATAAGGCACTAACGCCTCGATATTTTTCCAAGCTATTTCTTCGTCGCTGGCGCCTATCTGGGCGCTAAGTAGCAAATACATGGAGCTCGCTAGACGAACTATTGTCTCAAAGATATCTGGCTGGATATTACCACGTGAGTCGCCCAGGGAACGTTATAGATGGACAATAATAACAGCCTCACTTGATATTGAATACTATGGAGTGTGCCCATCATTTCAAGCAGCGTCCCAAATGCTAAAGCTAAAAGAAGCGTATTAGGTCCTTAGAGGAAGTTGATCACTCTTTGCTTACCCCCTGCTGAGCCACCAGATAGATTACTATCGCGATGATAGCTTAGAATTTACTGAAAAACCGCAATAAAGCACGAAAGGCTTACCGCATACCCAACTGGAATTTAATATGACTACAGATGGTTTCTAGCCAAGATTGGTCATCATGACGATAGGATCCATAGAGGTATTCGGTTGGGTCAAGTGATTCCTATCTCGAGGTCAGAACCTGGAGTCGCTGGTCATGGCAATAGACCTACATCATTATCTTCAGATGGGGAGGTATGCAGCGCTGTGAGACTGCGACGTAATGTAGCGCGATTTTCGGACCATGACTGAAGATTCGTATCCAAATCTGCAGATTCATCCTCCGGTATCTTGGAGCAATCGTCTAATATGCTGAAGGTTTTACGTCAGGCTCTCTATCAAGTCTAGATCTTGGGAGATCGTTCTCACCTTTCAAGCCCGTCAAGCATTGTGTTGGAACAATCAAAGGCTATCCAGCGATGTTCTTCAGAAAGATGAGTATCCTGGCATTCGTAGATCAAGTTGTGGATGCTGTGACAAACATCTCGTGCGGTGCTGATTAGACTGAAGAGGGTTTGACAGTTCCGTCGCACCATGCAGGCAGTTCTCGCAAGACTCTTGATGGCATCGACTGTCGCTTGGGTCGCAGGTAAAGGTTCGGATTTCATGGAAGTCAAAGTTTCAAAGAGTGAGAAGGGTCGAATTTGGGAATCTTCAGATTGCTGCCCCGCACTGAAATCCGTAGACAATTGGAGGGGCGATTAGATTGAGCATAATCGGATTCAACGTACGAGAATGTCCCTGTGGATCCATATCGTGCATTGCGGTCGGCACACAGACTGCAAGAGATCTTTTTGATCATATCGAATATTCAATTTTGGAATGCGAAGAAATATGAAAGGGTTGTGGGTTACCGTCGGAGCCGGATGAGGGAGCGGACAAACCTCAATGTTGGGGCTCTGCTGTATTTGTACAGCTTGATGAGTAACGCCCACGGTGTCGTTAGGGCCATGTAGCTCGTTGTCCTAGAGTTGCACTTGTGTCAAAACGCTCCCTTGTTGAAGTAAGATGAGCACTCACTGAATATTCGTACTTAATAGTCGTATCTATTCCCGAATTGCTCGTATCAGACATCATCATCCACGGTTTGGAGATATGAATAGCCGAGGGTAAGAAACTGAGAGTATTGAGTGGTTGAGGTAGAAATCAATTGAGTAAGCTATAGACGCCGTGTGGAGGCAAGACAGCCTGAGGGTCCAGTTTAACCTACACAGGAGAACATGAAGAGTGCTTATTCGTAATCGGCACCAAATGGCGTTTTAGGGTTCTGTGTGGGTCAGAGAAGCTTAGCAAATAATGATGTTCAGGATTGATTTAATTGTGCGGAGTCAGTAGCTCATGCCATTGCTCGAGTCAATTGGCTCCTATTGGCCGATCCTTTGACCGTTGAAGAAGTGAAATTAGGGGCGACATTCCGTGCTTGAGAAGTCACCGAACCCTAAACCAGAGGACCGTTCCCGTCATAACCATCGCTGCTCTCACATCAAAATATCTCTATAAATCGCATCTTTGGAAACACTATGATCGCGACGCTTCTGGAAGATATGTCTAGCCGCCTATTTAGAGTGGTCAATAGAGATTATCGAAAACGATCTCATGCGTTAAGCGCCCGAATCCGTTCGTTGAACGCCTACATAGTTGAAAATGGCCACAAGGCTGAGAGTACCGCTAGGGAAAATATGGATAGGTGTGTAGTAAAGTTATGATAAACTTCGCAACACCTAGCATTCCTTATCAGTCTTTCTCACCAAAGGGCACTGGAGACTGCTCAAGCAGCTCTCGCGGCTGCATTGGCAGATCCACCACGATTGCATAGGGAAATAATCGAGGCTTTTGAACATGCTGAAGCTCATTTGCTAATTTGTACCCCACCTGAGCATGTACGTCTCATTGATTTACAACCACTGTCATACAGCCGAATGACTTCTCATGTTGACTCCTCGAGATCCTTTACCGCCCCACGAACACTCACAAGAGTCTGAGCGATGCCAGGAAGCAGCATAAGTGCCATATGGACCAAAGTCCATTGGAATCATCAACACCGAGTGCACATGTGAGTTCATACGCGGTCGGCCCAAGTTGACGCTACCTCATCAATGAAAGCGTATATGGTTATAGCATCCTGTGGTTTTAGAAAACTCTTCGCGTGAAGGAAGCTCAGGAATGGTATCCGTTATTGGAGGTCAATCTAGCCATCCGGCAGGCCCTTCTGGCACCATTGTGGCGATTCCATCCCCGGGATCGGGCGATGACGACCCAATGTCTATCAATGATACCGCACGCACAGAAAAACTTATCGCCGCCTGTTCATCTCTACCGCCTTCCATTACGTCGGGGGGCACACTGAGTCTGACGGTCACGGTTGCAGTGTTTAACTCAGATATCGAGCGCCCAGACATTAGTCAAACCTGTACGTAATTCCATTTGCCTTTTGCCTTGATCTTGACCACCTTATCTACTTCATTTAGATAAGATCCAACCTACAGATGGTTGCGTGGCCGCTCTGATCTTCATGGTCACTGATCCCAAACATCCTGAAAACCAACTTACAACTCTGCGTGATCATACGCGATGGTATGTTCGCGAGACGGGTAGGCACTGGTATACCAAGGATGGGCTCGCTTTCCGCCGTCTGGTTCCCGAGCAGTCTCTCCGCGACATCCCCGCTTCTAACGATACATGCACTGTGTGTGTCGTTCAGTCTGATAGGCCTTATATGGTTCTTTCCACGGGGAGGAGGTATCTGGGCGTCACCGCAGGTACCGCTGAACCAGATAAGGGAGTGGTGGTCAAAGGTCAGCCAGGCGTTTTCGATCTGTGTAGACATTATTCGCTTATTATCCGTATATGTAGATTATCTTGACCTCGACTTGGTGGAATCATGCACATACTATAATAGAGTCCTCCATGCTGAGCACTCCGTTACCGTTGAGAAGAAACAGAAGTGGCGAGACCTTCCGCGCCACCAGGTTCACGATTACTCAGCAGATTGGTTGATGGTGCTTCCTTCTGATGCCTGATGAGTTCTGTTCCAATGAATGTCACGGTAATACTTGCTCTTTATTCTGTGTTGCTGACATTGCTGTGATCGTCGTTCAAATGTTGTATGCTTGTTTTGGGTTTTGTTGTTGTTGCCGATATCCTTCGTTCCGATTACTCCGATACATGAACGAGCTGTCGATCCACCTTTATTCGCTTTTTCAGGTCACACATGATCGTAGTTAGTCAACCAAGGGCTCAAAGTGCTCCTTGTTTGTCCTCTGTCCCCTGATCCAGTCCTTTTCGAGCTTGAATCGGAATCGCACCCTATCACCCATCTTGTGAAGCTTCTGTCTAGGAAGCCTGAGGACTCGAAACGACGAGATATTGGCCTCCGCTTGTCGGCTATAGTCAGTTATCTGGGCACAGTGGGGGCTCACGACAAGGAAGAATTGCAATTCACGATACAAAGCTCAATTAGCGACCGACTGATCCACGACCGGCAGGAATCAAGACAGAAGGTTCGGAGTCTGTCATCTCGTGAGTTCATCACTATAATCAGGGTAGAATCTGGCAGATATATTGGCGTCCGGGATGTTTTGGGTGGCGATGTCAAGGGAAGCCATCTGGCCAGAGCAATCATGGCAATGAGCATTGCCCTCGGCTAGAAGACAGATTTATTGTCTCACCAGTCGGCGGACGTCCATCGCAGAGGCTTCCGCTCTCGAGCGCAAGTCTGGATCGACGTACCAACAACCTTGAACGATGGACCAGATATTGATCGGATGTGTTAGAAGCTCTTGGGATCCCGGAGAGGCCCCTCTCGCCAATGCTAATATCACTTGAGGATCACTTCGTAGATGGGAGTATGGGACAGTTTCCTTCATGATCTGCGGATATAGGTTAGGTAACATACGCCGAATGCACATTCACCAAACATACCTCAACCAGGAGACATCCCCATGCCCACATGTCACTGAAAATCGATCGACGGCTCTCTTCGTGCATGACCAATTCTGGGCTACAATAGCGCACCGACCCTTTGAATCCCTTAGACGTCGTCAAACCCGTCTGAACCTCGTCCACGGCCAAGGCAAGACCGAAATCACAAAGAAATGCTTGTCGCTCGCTGCTCAACAAGACATTCACCTTCGAAAATTACCGGATCAGTACGTGAACACTGGGCGGCCAGTACGGCGCAATCTTACAGCTTTGATGTCCCCGTGGACAACCGGAGGGTCCAAATTATGAAGATATTCAACAGCAGAAATGGTATCAAGCGCCTATTGAGGGTAAATAAGCACCACCGAATGTATGGAAAGACGCATACGGTGAGGGACAACGCACGAGTTTTAGGCGCTCCCAAACGCTAGGCTCAAGCCTGGCCTGCTGCAAGTAGTCTTTTAAATTCCCGTGAGACTGCAGTGGACATACAATTAAGGCGACATCCAGCTTCTTGCTCAGATAGAACCCGAGGAGAGGAAGTATGTTGCAATGTTTCAGCTTTGACCATTGTTTCATCTCCCGAATGAGTCTCTGCAATTGACATGTTATTAGTCTTCGCGGGACAGTTGGGTAGTCGCTCACTTTAGCGACACGTATATCTCGTGTTTCGTCCGTTCGAAGGCGCTTGACAGCCACTTCGGGATGATGACCGAATAATTTCTCTCCCGCTGTAAGTGGAGTCAGTTCGTGTCAGCCTGCATGAGTCAAGCGGTACATTCACCGTCTTCTTTTTCTTGTGATAATTATTCAATTGTTTTTGAAGAGATTCGAACTGAAACATAATTGTCAAAAATCGAGCGAAAGTTGCATGAAATCAGTTGCTTACCCTCTTTCTCTTCGTCTCGAATTTGGCAATGCCCATCGGCCCCTGCTCGTCGGTTAGATCTTCAAGAAGACTGGATGAAAGAAACCTGTAAGACATGACTCTCGCTTCCGAAACTCGCCCACAACTGACACAGATAGGTGTTCAACAAGTTTGAGTAGCTCAACTGTGTTGCATTTGGCAGGATGGGGGCTAGCTGTTGGAGATTCGTGGTTGACCTCAGCGCCGAGAGCTTCATGTATGGTGTATGGGAACGCCCCGTGATCTATGACATTACAACCCCTAGCTGCTTGAGAAACCACTGTTCTCAGTTTACGGAAGTAACAGTGACTTAAAAATCCCACCTTTGAACCCTAGTGGAAGCGGGGCAAAGTAGGGAGCGGGGACATGGGATGGAAAGGGGTTGGTGTTAAGAGTGTAGTCACCATAACTTAAGTTCAGCCAGGACCAGTCCTCGCAAAAACCAAAGTCGTTAAGGAGGGGAACACCAGATGGTGAAGAATTGATCATTTGTGGATGGTCCCCTTCGGTTCCAAACGCATGTATAAGTACCGATTAGCCATGAGGGAATGGCACCGTACTGAATGCCGACTTCGCATGCATGCCACGCTGCTTTGGGTAGGCACCTCCCTAGGATAAACTTCGCTGCAACGCGGCTTATACGTTGAAGTCGATGGCAAGGAAGTGTGTCTAACCTAGTGCATCGATCTAGTTCAATCGTTTGCGAGGAGAACTTGTCAGTAGTGTGGTTTAGAATCGAGAGCTCATGACCCTGATCAATTGTCAATCAGGGTGTTTCTCATGGGTGTACAGAACTTTGCGCTTAAAGACTCGGCACCCCGTCTCACACCTTTGTAAAGGGGAGAGAGAGTGTGTGTGTTGCCGTCGCACCTCATATGTCACGTGCCAAGCGACTTGTACGATAAGCCATATTTTATCTGATTGTAAGTTCACTTTGTCGCATTCCTAAAGGGAGATATATGAACAAACTTGTTCTACGCTTGGTGCTCAACATAGTTCGCTGTGCGATAAAGTGCATATCAGCAGTTGCCTCGAAACGACCCAAGAAAACGTTGCCAACCTGGGAACAAGCCCGTAGCACCCAGTATCGTGGTACCCTCCCACCAATCGTCGCTGAGCTCTGTATTCACATGGATGATCTTGTCGCCTTCCTTGAACGAGATCTCATTGTCCTCGGCGGCGTCATAGCTGAAATCAATTATATGCCATCAGCAAATAATGTAGATCACAACGAAACGCCCGTAACGTACTCATAGACTGCAATGACGACGACACCTTCGTCAACCTCGGCGGGAACAGCAGCAGCCACTGGTGCTGGCGGAGGCGGTGGCGGTGGAGGCGGTGGAGGAGGCGGCGGTGGTGGCGGAGTTTCCTCTTGAACCGGTTCCACTGGTGCAACTGGCGGCGGAGGTGGTGGCGGCGGCGGTGGGGGAGGAGGTATAGGTTCTTGCTCTGGTTCCGCGGCCTCTTCAATCACCTCGACATAATTGGCGGGGAACAGTCCCACTTTGCCATGAGGCTCCATACCCTGCCACCAACCTATCCAATTGACAAATATAAATCAGTCGGCCCAAGGGATGAGGGTATCGATGCAATGGAACCCACCTTCATCCATAGCCTCTATATGGGTAATTATCTCTCCTTCAACCAGATTAATTTCATTCTCTTCGGCGGCTTCATAATCAAAGGCAACACGGGCTCTTAGACCTCCGCCTTCATGCGACGCCGGCTCGTGTTGGAGGCTTAGCTTCGCCATCTAAAGAGCGTATGAAAGTGAGCCACTGGAGAGGTGAGAATGATAAACTTTGCCAAACCTCGTCCACGGGTTCGTGAACCTCATGTTCAGGTTCGGGCTCGGGTTCAGGTTCAGGTTCGGGTTCAGGTTCAGGTTCTGCCGGAGCAGGAAGTGGCGGAGGGGGTGGAGGCGGCGGAGGGGGTGGTGAAGGAGGCTCTTGAGCGAGGGGAGCGACGGGCGGTGGCGGCGGCGGCGGAGGGGGTGGTGGTGGAGCGACTTCCTCCTCCTCTTCCTTCACTTCAGGTTCCGGATTGGTTACGGCCGCCACAGCTCCAGTGGCAGCACCAACAACGGTCCCAACAGCAGCCGTCACCGCACCCGTGAAAGAAGATATCGCTGAACTACTCCGCGCCTCCTCCTCTTGCTGCTGCTTCTTCGCAAGCGCTTGACGTTCCGACCATGTCAACTTCTTCGGGGCTCCCGAAGCTGCCGCACCACCGAACGACCTTTGTTGTGGGGCAGGCGCTGCTTGCTCGGCTTGACGCGCAGCAAAAGGATTGACAAGCTTCTTTGGAGGTCCTAGGTTCACGGGCGTGTATGCTGTGCCCTAATTCACAAAAGGGCAGTCAGCAAGGCAAAGATATGTCTCGGAAAGTGGACTTGCCACCGGTCCTATTCTGTCCTCTACTGCAGGCTTTTCCGGAGCAGGGGCTGCGGCTGCTGAAGGGGTCGCAGTTGCGAGTGCTGACTTGAAAATCCCAGGAGTCGTCAATCAGATCGTTCTGAAATGGACTCAGTAGAACTTACAGGTACGGGTCTTGTGGCCACAGGCGGTGCCGGGGCCACCACGGGAGTAGGAGCAGTGTAGGAAGGTGTTACAACTGGCTGAACAGGGCGAGGCGCAGCTGGGGGAGGAGGCGGCTGAGGCGTCGCACGGATATTGGCCAAGTCGTTCCGTGCTGGAGTATACGCAGTTCCCTATCAAACCATACAGATGAGTTTAAATATTGGTGGGATGGAGAGTGACGACATTGGCCTACAACTCTCCCGATCACGTCCTTGGGGGCTCCTGCCCTCATGGCTGAGATATTCGGCGCCCCGATGGGGTTGTACGAGGTGCCAACTGGCGCGATGAGATCCGGCTTGCGAGGGGCTTCCCTGTGAACGGAATACTTAGAACCGGAGGAGTCGGCGACCTTCTTCCTGATAATGTCTGGTGACACATCCGCCTAATCGTTATAGGAAAATCAGAGACAGTTAGATTGCTAGTGTGGGCTGCACTAACCTCGTTTCTTGCGTTGATGACGACATGGGTTCCCTTCAAGAAATTGGCGACGGAACTGGAATGAGTGTCTATGAAAAAATGTATGTGAGATCTCGAGTTTGAACCGTATCAAATCATTTAGACATACGAAAAAGTCCTTTCTTGGCTTCAGGGACACCTTCCCCGCACCAGTTGATCTGGACAAACTTGGATAATTCGGTCTATGATGTGAACAGTGAAAGAGATTAGAGGTGCATTTTCAATGAGGTGTGCACAACGTCTCATACGTTCGGATCTTTCACTCGCACGAAGGCGTATTGGATCCTACGGCGTGGAAGATGATCAGCACCGGATGGAACGCGAGGGAACGGCTGTTACGCCCACCTGCCGTCAGAGAATTCTTCCTCAAGCTCCTCCAATCCGCCAGCGCCCGTCGATTGCACCTTCAAGTCATTCGATCCCTTGTCATACGTGAATACAGTCCATTCCGAGGCAGGATCCCCAGACTGAACCGCTTCGTACGCTGTGCGCAGCTCCCGGGATGAGAGGTTCACAGCCAGAGACATCGCGGCAATGTCTGCTCTGAAGAATAAGAGATGACTTCCTGTTCACGCCCCGAGAGTCTAGTCGAGTCCTTGTTGAGTGAATCAGTGGTGAATGAGTTAGGGTTGGGACTGGTCCCTATCACGGCTATATCTCCGCTGCACTTACAGGCGGCAACGGAGGCAAACAAATGACGATCGGTCATTCATTCCATTGGAAAAGCAAAAACGGCCCAAATTCGGACCTCATCTCACCTACCAATCAGCCACCCACTTCCAGACATGCCTGCGAAACGCAAGTCAGACGTTCTCGAGGCAGAGAAGGGGAATTCTAGCCTGCCACAAGGTAACGCCAACGCTGGACCCTCCGCCAAAGCACGCAAAGTAGAGAAGATCAGCGATATCGTCCTCGATGGCGAAGAAGAGGTACGCGCGCGTCAACCCGTCTTCACAAGCGTACTCGTTATATTGACGGCGCGTCTGCTTATAGGGAGAGGTCGAAATCTAGTAAGACGCGACGACGCGTCTTTTCTTGGCAACGCGCCCTTGGCACCGACTGATTGGACGTGTCCTTCCTTTTCTTTTCTTTCTCTTCCTCAGCGATGACTGCAATGATATCCGAAGGAAAATACGAGCGCTTGAGAAGACCCCTGGGTTCAAGGTCGGTGAGGATTGTTTACTCTTTTTGCTCTCTTGTCTTATATTCTGGCGTTTAGATCACGCACTGGCTCAAGGAGCTCGGAAATATCAACAGCAACTCCTACAGGCAATTTAGTACGCATTTCCTCATTTGAATAGAGGTACACCGCTTCCTCGTTTCTGTTGGCTAAGGAAAACCGGCTCGTTTCTTTCGTACCTACAGTGAAGATGACAAGACCTAACGGGGGCGCTGGCAATAGGCTCTACTATAGCGCGTGAGTTCTGTACATACAGTAGCTAAACGGGAACACTTACGATTCAACGGGGAACAAATATAGGTATGTCTACTTCGAGAAGAAGAGAATTCTTGAAGGGAAGAAGAAGACGCCCAAACGTATCCAGAATGAAGAGGGCCAGCTAAGCGGATTCGAGCAGCAGCGCACGCGTAATCATATCTGGGTTTTGGGCTAAAGCACCTTCAGCGTACCTTGTCGATGAGGATATCCACTCCCGTACCACGTTTTCTTTAATCTAGTCTGCTTATCTTTTCACCACCGTCCAGATCACCACCATACTAGATTGCTGTCGTCTCTTTACTTGGATAAGAACATGCTTATCCCCATTCGTTGTAAATACCAACCGTTGTCTTATGATACTTATTTTAGCCCTCCTGATCCTCGTGCAAAGTTTATGGATTGCGGGCCTGATCGACGAATACGGATGCAGGGCCGAAAGTATAGGATCTATAAGCAAATGCAAGTACAATAAAATGACAACGAAGAGGATCGATCCGATCATCTAATGAGAAAAAGCCACCGCCCACCATTACGCCAACTCAATAGTATCCTAAACTCCTGAACTTGGAATACTGTTCACAACTGTCATACTTTTCCTCCCTGATTTTCTTGATCTTGTCCCAATCCGCACCGATCCCAAAGAGTCCGCTCGCCTCTTGCATCCTCCTCTCCTTGTCCTCCTGCAATCTCTGACAATGACCCCTCAGGTGCGCTATAAACTCCCTTTCCACGCTGTGCTCAAACGTCTTCACCCTCTTTGTCGTCGCACCTTCTTTGGTCCGTTGATCAGGTGCGATGGATTTCCAGATGTTGTTCTGATGGAAGGAATCCGGTTGAACGTAGTAGGGAATATTGAGTTTGCTTGTATGGCGTTCGAGCGAGTACCGCACCGATGGTTGGAAGGAATAGGGTGGTGGTCGAGATGCTTCTGAAGTGAAGAGGTCCGGGAAGGATGAAAGCAGGGAGAAAATGAAGAATAAGAGTAGAGGTGCGATCTTAAGTAGTGTCTGGGTGAGTTTTTGGGCGGGTGTTTGAGGTGGACCTTGTTGCTCTTGTTGCTCTTGGTATTGTCTCCGCGCTCGCTGGCCGCCACCCACGTTGAATGTCTGGAAACCTGCTCCAGGGCCGAACGAGAATGACACTGGGCCAATCGGAATTCAGTATGGTCAACAGCCACCAAGCAATCGCATCCCAACCCACCTCCAGGCTGACCGAATCCCCCACCGCCCGCCCCACCAAAGAACATATTGAATAAGTCTTCGGGAGACAGTTCTCCGTCCATTCGATAGTGCCCACCACCACCGCCTCGTCCTGCGAACATTTCGCTCATACCAGGCCCGAAGCCCCCACCCCCGCCACCTCCGCGTTGTTCTGGGTCGAACCCTGGGTTTGCGTCGTAAACAGCACGTTTCTGAGGATCGGATAGGATCTGGAACGCTTTCGAGACGACTGGGAGATGGGATATATCAGGATAAGGAGATCTTTCACTGGACGCATGGATATTATACGTACGTTTGAAGGCTTCGTCTGCCCCTGGGGCCCCGTTCTTATCTGGATGTAGTAGCAATGCCAACTTTTACAGCGCCATATTATGTTGAGTCCAGATAACGGGTATACCAGTTTGAAGCGATATTACACACCTTACGATAGGCCTTCTTCACATCATTCTCTTCGCAACCCTTCTCTAATCCCAGAATGTTATAATAAGCCGTGATCTTGCATGTTCGTACCCGTTTCACGACCTGCGCTTGATCTGGGGTGTATTCCCTTTTGGGAGCCTCTGCCTTGGCGCTCCCATTCGTATGTCGATGCGTAGTGGTGCTCGCAGTGGCATGTGGCTCTGCCCCACTTGCTTTGGCAGTAGACCCATTGCTGAATTCACTCGAGCTACCAGCAGAAGACGATGACGCTTGTTGCTCCTGCGCCTTATTCAGCTGATCAACAAGTGCCATCGCCGCAGGAGTGGAGTACAAAGCCACAGATTTCTTCGCGAATTTGATCGCTGAAGCCAGGTTTCCAGATTCCATGTGAGTCCGAGATATTTGGAGGCATCGTTGGGCTTCGTCTTTGTTGACTTCCATTAGGAGGCGCTTGGGTAGGAGGAATTTGGGGTGTGCGTGCGTGCGTGTGGTCTGGCTCTGAATATTTGCCGGTGTGCCTGGCCCCCTCGCAACGGCGTATCTACTCTTCCCGTCCAAAAATCCCGTGAAGCAGTTGATGAGAATATCACGTCGGTATGCTCACGTTCGATATGATTGGATGAGACATCAAATCTGATCCGATATGCCTTCGCTACAGACTTCTTTCCACCGTTGGGTCGCCCTCGAGCGTGAACGCCAATGAAATCGCCTTTTTCTCTCGTCTGTCTCAGACTTGGTGGGACGAATCGGGCGAACTGGGGCTGTTGCATCGCATGAACCCTACACGCGTTGGATATATTCGACAGAAAGTGGAAGAGGCCATGCTGGATGACGCGAAGACGGAAGGGGAAGGGATACGACGCGTCAGGTCCCTGGGACCCAAACTCCTCTCAGGACTAGATGTTCTGGATGTTGGATGCGGCGGTGGTCTTCTTTCTGAAGTAACTATTTCAATTAATGAGAGACTTCTGAGGACTTGACATTGTTTGTTTTAGAGTTTAGCTAGGCTGGGTGGGCGGACGCTAGGTATCGACGCAGCGTCGTCCAGCATCAACGTCGCCAAGATACACGCATCCCAGGATCCACAACTCGCTGAACTTTCACCTTCGGTATCATCTACGTCCGGCTCATTACAATATCTCAACACCACGACAGAAGACCTACTGGCATCCGACCATCACACATCCCAATTTGACGTCGTCTGCGCAATGGAAATTGTTGAACATGTTGAGAACCCCGCATCATTCCTTAAAAGTTGCGCTGACCTGGTCAAGGCGAGTTTTCTACATGGCTTTCAGAGTGAACCTGGCATTAAAACAAACTTAACACCTTAGCCTGGAGGCCACCTCTTCCTGTCCACCATCTCCCGCACACCCTTGGCACACTTCCTCACCATTACAATGGCTGAAGACGTTCTCAAGCTTGTTTCCCAAGGGACGCATGCCTACGACAAATACGTTAAACCATCCGAACTAATTTCCCTCTTCCGGAACGACCTCGGATGGATACAACCTACCCATGCACCATCGTCATCCTTGAACGTCTCACACACCCAAGCAGAAGTTCGAGGTATGACTTACATACCTTGGTCTGGCACGTGGATACTCACTCCTCGAGGAGTACCGTTCGAGCTTGATTGCAATTACATATTTTGGGCGAGAAAGCCGGTGTCAGCTCCACCCCAACCCAATCTTCGCTCCTGATGTGTACCAAGTATTGACATACATCTCTTCGGGTTTTTCTGTGGTTGGGTTGTAAGTGTTGTTGCACACACCACTCAAATGTTTCTTGGATGAATTTCTGAACGATACTAGAGGATACTATGAGACAATGCGAAAAAGAAACCAGAGACAGATGTTGCGGTATGACAGATAAGAAGCAGTGCGAAGAGGAATAGAGAAGAAACAGAACGAAAGTCTTAAATGCGAACGCGGATGCTAGACGAAGCGAGACGAGAGAGACGAGGCGGATCCAAGAACCGTATTTGAAGGATTGAATGTGTACAGTGAAGAGAGTCAGTGAACGAATGGAGACAAAGTATTGAGTGGTGTGTTGATAATGGAAGAAGAAAAAGGAAAGTAGGATGAACAAACGTTTATTGTATGGTACAATCTGATTTGGACTGAGTACGAATCCGCCGCCGATGAGTCTCGTCTAGGGGTCGGGAAGGTTCCGGATGAGGTGAGGTTGATAGCGTGCGTGGTGCTGGAAGGGAAGGACAAGAGACTTGCAACGACGGGCGGCGTGCAGGAGCCACAGTTGACGTGTTCGGTGGCGGTCCATGTGGCTGTTCCACGTCGTCCGGCGCGGCCGCAGTGACTGTGGACAACCTCGACTGTTGAGGCCTCAGCTCATGCTTTCGACCGCGAGAGTCTGACGCCTGACTTGCTACCGTCGCCCCACTCCGCATACTGGACGAGTGCTGGCTATCCTGTATACTATCCCTTCTCGTCCTCGACCGATCTTCGCTCCGTCTAAATAGGAAACCACCACCGCTGCGCCTCTGCTCGTCCGGACTACCTGCTAGAGGCGAACCAACCGACCCTGAGCCGACCTCGGACGCAGCAGACTTGGAATTCCTCTTCCAAGCAAAAATCTTGTTAGCATAAGACGGTGACGCGGATAGTGGCGGATCGTTAGAGGCTGGTGATGGAGGAATAGGGACACCTGGGGAAGATAGTTGTCCTGGAATTGACGTCGAAGGTGAGCCGTTTGACCCGCCATTGGTGTGTGAAGAATATTGCGAATATAGCAAGAGCTGAGCCCGTACGTCACAGTGCGGTGTCGCGTCCTTGGCACAAGTCGCGTGGCAAATCAAGCTACATTCATCACAGAGCACTGCACTCTTCTTGACTTGTAGTTGGCAGACACGGCAAGTGACGTCTGTAGGCGCAAAAGAGATTATGAACAAGCTATCCATATTAGAATAAGGGAATTTACTCACGCTTGCTGAAGGTAGTCTTGACGAAAGAGTGCGACCTGATAATGAACTCCGGCTCTTCAATTGTTAGGGTTGTAGGCTTGGGGCTAGCCTTGACCACATCATTCGCCGATTGCGCCTCATGGAGATTATAGATGGACAGCTGGCGAGCAAGGTCTGACCGTTGAAGGTCTGTGCTAACTCTGCGAAGGAAAGGCACACTGTCCTGAGGGCGAAGCTCCTAATTCCAAGGATCGAGGCGTTCAAAATCTAAGATGGAATCCACAGGGCTAGCAACACTCACCTCGTTCAAACCCCAAGTGCGCTTCAGCCACGGATGCTCAAATAAGACATCGGCGGTTGGTCGGTCGGCGGGGTTCTTGCGGAAGCACAGAGTTAAGAAGTCTCGTAGTGGCTCGGAACAACCTTCAGGTATAGGAGGGGCATCATCATCAACGATGCGGAACATAACGGAGAGGCTGTTGCCGATATCACTATAGGGCGGTCGACCAGTGAGAAGCTCGACCACAGTACACCCTAACGACCAGATATCTGAGGCGGTGGACGCCCCCTTCAACTCGATAACCTCAGGAGCCACTATTGCAAAGAAAAAAGTCAGCTTCGGGAACCCTCCCCAAGGTTGAAAGCACTCACTCCAGTTCGGGGTTCCAGCAACGTTGTCCTGGATGTTCTCGTTCTCTTTCGCGCTCTCCATCGCATTTAACGCCAATGAGACACCGAAATCAGAGAGCTTGATATTGCCATTCTTTGTTGAGAGGATATTCGCCGCTTTGAGATCGCAGTGGACCACCTGCTGCTCGTGGAGAAAGTGAAGGCCCTCCAAGATTTTGGTGACGTAGGTGGCAACCAGCTTCTCGTTAAACTTGCCAAAAGCCTTCAGGGTCTGGCCAAGAGAGCCATTCTCCACGTACTCCAAGACAATATGGAGACTGTCGTCGTCCCGTACCATTCCCTCGTAGCTGACGATGCTGGGGTGCTGCAGCTTCTTGAGCAGCTCCACCTCTTTCATTAGTTGCATAACCTCCGTCTCCGGAAGTCCGTCGAGGCGAATGCGCTTGACTGCCACCATCTGACCGGTGTTAAGATTCAAGGCACGATACACTGCACCGAACTGTCCCTTCCCGATGCAGTTGCCAAGTTGCTGGATATGGACAATACCAGAAACATTAATTGCACGTGGAAACAAAAATAAGCATTCCATCAACTCACGTAGTGCATTGGGGTCCTGCCTTCCTCTTTAACTATGAGCGTCCGTTTCATGTTGCTACCGCCTCCACTATGCATCGACGATCCTCTCGTCAAGTTCCCACTACTACTCATGCCGCCATTTTGTAGGGACTCCATCCGCGATCGGCCTCGCAAAACCATACGTGGGTCATCGTCGAAACCGTTGGACCCATTCATCCTGTCGACCAAACCCGTCGAACCTCTACGCATCATGTGCGGCGACTCCAGTTCAGACTGATATCGCTGTCGATTGAGGCCTGACCGCGTGGGAGCAGATTGGTCAGGGTCGACCGTCATAGATGAGGACGTTCCTTCACGAATCTTCGAGTCATTAGGGCGAGCATGGAAATCGGCACGTCGTGGCGACAAAGGCTCTCCAATCAGCGGCGAGTGTTCTCCAGACGATGCTCGAGGGAATGGAACACGGATGTGCGATACGGCGGGGACGGATGATGACGCAGCCGGAAGGAGGCCATACTCATCACTTCCACCTTCCAACGGACGCTTCCCAAGATACATACCCTGTCGCGACGAAGATGAGTTCTCTCGCGTGCTAGGCCTTCGAAGAGGTCGTCGTATCGGTACATCTGGACCGGGGGATTCGCCGCTCCCAGAACCGCTAGAGTCTCGTTCATGTCCTGTGCCGAGCAGATCCCGACGATCCGATACGCGGCGTGTCAGTGAGACGCGGCGTTCATTTGGCGGTCGGGGAAGTAGAACATCGACGCTCAATGACCCTGCGCGATGTGTTGGCCGGCGGAATGGATGAGCAGGGTTTATGAGCAGATCTTTCTCGCCCCTTGGCGTGTTCCCCTTAGACGGACTTGTAATAATCGTGATTGGCTGGGATGTCGCGTTTGGTGACTTGGCTCCCCTTGGTGTTGCATCATTATCCTCATCTTCAGGAGAGGCCGACAGCTCCTGAAGCAGAATGGACTTGGCGGTCGGTTCGGTTATGGAACGATGCAAGTGTGGAGTGTGAGGTGGAGACGCCGATGACGATGGACCAGAGAATAGACCGACAAAATCCTCGGGCCACTTTCCCTTGCGGATGTTCAGGCCACCAGTGGCAAGAGACTCCCCGGCACGATCATCTGACATTCGACGAACCGCAGATAGCTTTGGCTTGATTGACCCCTCGACATCGGTCGCCGCTTCCATCACCGTGGTCAGGTCGATCGCAATCTCACTGGACCGTCTTTCCCGTCTCCCAGTCCTCGGACTGATCGATGCATCCGAGAAAAGCTCCGCCGAAGAAACAGGTGGACGTGTCTGCTGGAGGGCCAAACCAAGCGCCGCCGCCGACGCCGAGCTCTTCGTATCATGCGACTTCCTCTTCTCCCTAACCCCCGGAGAGGATAGCATTGTTGCGGAAGAATTGGCCTCTTGCAAAACATCGGCCAGCCCAAGCGCGATCGCGGCGTTTGTAGCATCCTCGCGACCCCAGCTACCGTCGATAGGTAAGATAGAAGTCGCATCAGTGTGCGTCGTATTCACAGTCCGCATGGTTCCAAACCTGTTGGATGACGATGCGCGATGATTGCTATATGCATCGAACAGGTTGGTGTTATCCGTCCCTCCGGATTGAGCCGAGGATGCGAAGGACGCCCGGTTGGAGGCGACGGAGAAACTCGGTGCGTTGCGCAATGGGTTTCGGACCGGCGGTGGATGCGGCGGAGAATTGGGTGGAGGTGGTGGATTGAGTTGATATTGCTGCTGCTGCAGTTGCCCAGAGGAGGAACGCCGCTCGGAGAGTATAGGAGAGCGAAGCACGGCAGGAGGGGAAGGCGGTGATGTCACAGGGGTTGGACCGAAGCTGGCTTTTCGCGTTGTCGTCCTATCCGAAGGATGCCGGTCGAGGGCACTAGATGCCCGTGAGTCAACTGACGGCTCGGGTGAGGTAAATCCACCGGGCGATGGAGGTGAATATCGCTTCTTGATCGGAGAGACCGAACCCTTGTTGTTGTTGGCCAGATTCGGTGCCGACATAGTGCCATAGTCGTACGAGCCGTATGGGTTCCGGGTGACAGTACCGTTCTGGCTACCAGAGGCAACAGCCCTGTCAATCTCCTTTGAAGGCCTCGCCGACGACCCCTCTCCCTTCGCGGGCCACCGCTGTCCTGAACCTTCTCCCTTGAGCGTCGAGAGGAGATTAAGCACTCTCGCCACTCTCAGAACGCCCTCAATACCTCCATCCGCCAAATCATCCTTGCCAAACATCTCCTTAGATACGTCCTTCCCGTCTCCGCTCCCCGACTTCATGATAAAGGTTTTTGCGGCGTCACGAAACTTGACCACATTGGACGTCTTGGTGAATCCGTCTTCCCTGGGATCAACCCGGGGGATAGGGAGTGGTGACGTAGGATTCAGCTTGTTCATCAGCCTAGCGGGAGAGATGAATTAAGTCAGGTTTAAGCTGAAACACCGGGAATAACGAGGAATTAGGGCAGAAAGCCACCACTTACTGCGCCAGGACATAGCCATCCCTGAGTGCCTCGCAGAATATTCGCCGTTCCCGTTCCTCGCTTCCACTACTCACAGTAATCGTCCCTGTCGCATTGTTGACTGTCGCGTTACTCCCGTTGCTGATTGTCCCCGCGATTCCGCTCCTTCCCCATAAGCGCTCCAATCTGGCTAAAGGTTGTAAGCGGATCTCTACCTCCTCCCATGGATCTGCCTTTACGCCTGCAGGTGCACCAGCCAATCCTCCGTAGGGACTAGTCGGAGAACTCCTCATAGTGGCAGGGGGTGGCTTGGCCATTTCGCGCACCACAAAACTCGCTGCGGACCGCATAGTCTCACGGCCTGGAGACAGCGCCCTCGTACCAGCGAGCGACGTTAATGATGGGTTACGTGCGTGACCTTTATAGAACGTGGGTGAGGTTCTCCTTGCGGCCGTAGGTGAAGTTGAACCGGCCCGCGGTTGGGAGGTACCGTTGTTGTTGAATGAAGCAGAGCTGGAGTTCCTATGCTGGTATGTAGTTGTGTTTATTGGTGTCACAGGTGGTGGGGCGTGATCACGAGATGGGCGTCGGGCCTGTGAAGGTGTGGCAGGTGCCGACGTAGTTGATGATGATGATGGCAAGTGGGACGATGATATCGACCCTCCGTATGAGCTCTGCTTCGCTCGTTTCTCGATAGTGGGACGCCGTTGCAACATAGGGGAAGGCTCCAAGGGTCGCCGAGTGGTTGGTGGAGAGGAAGAGAGTGATCCAGACCCACTCCCAGATCCAGAGCCTGGAGAAATCGATCTCTCATGATTCCGGGTTGGTGATTGCGCGTTTCTCGAAAGTGTCCGATCAATAGAACTTCGAGGAATAGGCCGTGCGGTGTGGTCGGTTGAAGTGGAAGCTTCCCCATAATGGCCAAGAACGGGCGTGGAAGGTGATGGTGGAAGTCTTTTTTTGGAAGAAGAAAGAGTGAGTGTCGGTGGGTCAGGGGCCCTACGTGTGGTTCCGGTGGAAGAGGTGGGCCCTTTCTGTTTAGTAGAAGACGAGTCGTTCGATGTCACAGTAGGTCTCCGTGGTCGAGGCGGCGAAATAAGGGCGCCAATAGATGTGCTCGGCGACATATTCGACACTGGAGTGTCTTGCACAGATGGATCGCTTGCGAGATGTATTGCGGGTGATGACATGGAGCCTACCGATATGGAGGGCGTCCTAAACGATGTCCACCCTCCTGAGGTGCCTCGGCCCTTGGTCTGGGCTTGAGACACAGCCGCGGCGGGGGCTTGGGACGTTGACAACGTGCCTGCACTCATATCAATGCTCTTCTTCCGCCCGAAGCGAGTCCGGCTGGCTAATCGACGCAGCCCAGTATGACCTTGATGATCATCTTCCGTGGAGAGCCGTGATTGGGACGCGTCGATGGACGGTCGTGTCGATGAGCTATCTCTCTCCTTGGCATTGTCATTGGCAACTTTTCTCTCCCCGTCCTTTGATACTGAATCCCTTCTGAATCTGGCGGTGACAGCTCCGAGACCCAAGCCGTTGATGAACCCAGTCTCATTTGCAACCATAGCTACGTCCTTGCTCTTGGCCTTGGATCTGGTGGCTGTCCTTATAGTGTCCTGCAGCGATGACCGGATCATTCTGAAGGACTTGGTAGGAGCGTTTCTAGCGGTGGGCTGTGGAGGAGGGGATTGAGATGAGGAGGAAGGAGTGGCATTGGCTTTGGGGAATAGGATAGCGGCCATAATGAATCATGCGCGTTATCTGTCAAGGCATATAGCGTGCGTGTAAGAAGACAGCGATCCAATATAAGGAAGCGAGGGGGATCAAGAAACTCCTGTGCGGTCTCGAGGAGGTTTTGGTTTTTTGTTGGTGTCATTGGCTCACCCTTACCGCGTCAAGGAGAACTCGAGCTGGACCCCTATGTTCACCTATTTTACAAATGTACCCCAATACTCTCTCCCAGATCTTAGGTTCCTGTTTTGGGGGCCGTCGTCGGCAACCAGAGCGCGTAAAGTCGAGTGGAGATGTTGGAGGATTGTAAACTGGCCTGCTCGCTTCCTCCACAATCGAATCGATTCACCGGTGAAGGGACAGACCGGGGGCGTGGCCTGCACAGGCACAATATCTTCTTTTTTCGTACGCTTACCATATCTATCTACGGGTTCTCTGGATTATGATCGGTCCCAGTAGGGGCCATTTGTGCGGTGAAAGGCCTGACCTAAGCCAGTTCTGCACTACCCGATGGGCGCGACGACACGCGATTAACGTCCTGTAACACCTAGATAAAGGACAGATCGTCGCTTCCATGCTTTCAATTGAAGCCTATCGCACTCAATTCATTCCACACAACCAGACGTCGGACACGAGGCATGAAGCCCAGGCGCCGCTTAATCGCAGCTGAAATGACGTACCCAATCAGCCACTCAGCCCACAGATGCCTCTGCGGTGCCCAATGGGCGGCGTGAACCTCCAAGTCGGGTGATAGTATCCACAAGTCGGAATACGCGTTCTCCGAGATGCAATGGCGAGGGCACAACAAAAGCACAGGTTCCAAACCGAGGGACGACGCCAGACAAATTGACCAATCGGCTTTGCCCGTCTCAAGATATCAACCCGGATGGAGAACGAAGCTGACAACTGACACATCAATCACATAAAAAGACACCAGGTGCTCAATTGAAGTTGCATGGATGGTTAATGACGCACAAGTGATGTATCTATCCAACGACTCCTCCTATCTTAAGCAATTTCGATCGGAGTGCCGACGCAACGGGTCCAGTAAATCAGTGCATCGAACCAACCTAGGAGGGGGGAGCTCTGGGCTACTTCCACAAGATAAGCGCACAAGATTTTCGGCTTCATTTGGAAGGCTTTTCTGGACGTATATCATCCACAACGGGCAATATGATAGGCAAGTCGGGGTTATTTTGTTTACCAGCAAAGCAACTTTGGAAGAGCTCCGAGAGTTGTCAAAGGGATGCCTCTCGGCTGAAACACGGCAAAGGAGCTCCCAAAGAAGCTTCCTACGTCATGCTTTTCTCTCACCACGACACATCTGGACATCCCGTCCGCCCAAACCACAGCCTAGAAGTCAGTTGTGAGAGCAAGAAGTGAAGTCTTTCCAATTGGGGTGATAGCAAGTCTTCGGGATGGCTGCCACACGAGTGAAGCGATGACTATCGATCGATTGAGGAAGTCGAGGCAAGGCAGAACGACGGCCGTTTAGTTTATCAAGAGAAGAGAATGCCGCCCGGAATAGCTGTTCAACCCGTCGAGAGCGGAGCAAAAATGGCGTGTACGCAGAATCAGTTAGAACCAGACACCGAGGTTGATTCCTTCGAGAGTTTCGGGCCGAGATTAAAACTTTCGAGCTCATGTTCTCCGTGAAACCACCGGCGGTGGCGGAAACCTTATGACCAAGACCGAGGACTGCTTGTCCACTCAATATCACAGAAGCAGATCATCGCAAACCAAACAAAAGAACGTGTAGACAGCTTAGTGGTCCTGTGTACGATGAATCAGTGCGCTTACTGATCGAGAACGGGATGTAGTAGACTCACTGTAATCGCAAGGAAACCAAATTCTCCAAGTCCAAAAGAAAATAAGTGACATTCATCAGCAAAAGCATCATAATGGATAGAAAATGAAGTCGTCATCCAGCATGGTGATTCCTCGAGGTCCCAGATAGCTTTACGATGATACTCTCCAAGATTATGTGCGAGTCCCGGGGCTTCCAACAATGTCTCCCTCGTTGAAAAGAGGGTCCTTAGAAAAGCCAGAGTCCCTCATCCCCCCTGCCATCGCCAAAGCGAGGAGTTGCGGAAGAGTCGGGAAAGGGCAACCTGTATTTCTGATTCGTTTATTGCGTGTCATGAGTTTCTTCGTTTTGTACTTGTGTATCTCGCGCCCAGTTCGGAAACCTGCCTCTTCGGATCCGAGATTGATGGGTGGTAAGAGTGCGATGTGATCCAAGGAATGCCAAGCGGATGACTCGTTGACAGAGGCTGCAACCTGTTGGAGATCCTTGTCAACTGGCACTGCAGGTATAGAACCTGGCGTGTTTCCCAGAAAATGTTCGACTGTGCACTGCGGTGGCGAGGTTCGGGGTGGTGAAGGGTAAATCAAATAACGAGACGTTTGGCCGCTTCGCCTTGTCGGTGACTGCGCTGATATGCGTAAGCGTGTGGGCGACCTTCTGCACAACGTCATAGGCGGACTGTTCACTATGTTCGAGCGACCACGCCTCGGTGAGGAAGGTTCACCATGAGACGTCTTTAATCGAGTTGGCGACGAACAACTTGCTAACTGATGAGTGCGGGGAATATTTGTCGAAGGATGGAGTGGCGGACCAGTGTCAGTCAAACGACAGCGTTTGGATGGAGAATGTGATTCTTCCGTAGTCTGGCGTTTCTCTCCCCGGCAACGGTTCTCCACCGGTTCGTCTACCGCATCAAGTTTCTGGAGCCAAGACGATATTCGACTGGATCGGCGCGAGGCGGTCCGAATGCCAGGTGACACGGGCAGGGCCCAAATCTTCTTGATGGCATCGGCGGTTTGCTTCTTCGGTGCGTCTCGGCCTATGGAATCGCATGCGATCTTGTGAAATTCCTCTAGGTCGACTCCTGTAAGAAGTTAAAAGTTAAAAGGGTACTGCATCGCTGATGACTATTATTAACACACCGTCCAACCAGGTTCTTTCAGATTGTCTCCAAACTTTCGTTATCCTCGGAAATCGAAGTCCATAATACTGCAACGATGCAAATGCTTAATAGAATCCGCGTGACGGGACCAAAAAGGGTTCACATACGTCAGATCCAGCTGACTTGGTGAAGCCTGCTCCCATGAGTTCCACCAGCCGAGGCTGGGAGAAGATGATAGTTGGCCGCTCTGGCATACCTTTGGCGAAATCAAGTGTATATGAAAGGTCCGCAAGTTTCTAATGAAAGATATGAGTAACGACATCGCCCGAAGCAACAGCGTGAGTGACTTGCCATAGGGTGGTTTGGGTATGTTCTACTCTGTTTGATCTCCCAGTTGAAACCGTCTAGTTGCTCCCTCGATAGCCCATAGCTTGCTGCGAAGAGTATCTTGATATGCACCTTTCCTCTTGCCTGCATATAATGAATAATTGTTTAGAACGGAAAGTCATAAGCTCGCCTACCTTCCGTTTCTTTTCCAAACTTCTATCCATCGCACCGATGAAAAAGGTAGTATACGTCTCTGGGCCAACTATACATAGAAAATGACGCTATTTTAGGTTATCAGGCGAAGAACGATGACCGATTTGATTCTTACCTCGAAGCTCTCGTCCTCGATCTTTAGCCCAGCTAGCGCCAAAAACGGCAAGGTCCAACGTATCTCCAAGGCCTTTGATATAGTCCTTCTTCAGCTGAATAAAGAACTTTCAGTAAAATTTTGTATGAGCGATGTCAGGCAGTAGCACACCTTGACCCATCGTAGAGCTGGCTTCATGTCATTGTATGCCGAGGATCCCGGCTTTAGAACCAATCCCTCTGAATCAAAAATCGAATCGTCAACTACAACGCAACTGAGCGTAAGTCCCTTGAAACACTGACCTTCATAGTCAGCGATATGGCGCGCAAACACTTGGGTCAGTTGTACAAGGGCGTCCGGGCCGTCGATAAGCAACTTCTCGCGCTTGGCCAAGATAGCATAGCCGGGCAAGGGGGTGATCAGTTGTTCCAACAAGGCACGGCGACTTTCGTATGACTCTGCCGTAAGGGTCCTTCCGTCCAATAGTAAAACGTCAAAAAAGACAAGCATAAAATGTCGATTGCCACCGTCCTCGCCAGTTGATCGCAACGACTCATGCATGCAGCCGCCCCTGTTTACAACGACTGGGGCTTAGCATCATTCAATTGATTTGCTCATAACAAGAGGAACTCACAGGGTACCAGGCGAAGGTGGTGCTTGGAATCTGTTACCGTTGAACCGAGCTCTTCCGCCTTGTGCGGTTGCCTCGACCAAACTCCTTATACGCCAGAACTCTGTAATGTGATTCAGGGATTGGTCGTTCAATATGGTTCGCGCGATAAGGTCTGTAAGACTTTACCGTCGATGCAGTCATTTGCCTCATTGTAGCATACCATCTCTGCCTCAAGAATTACCGACGTGTTAATGCGACGTGGGGGACCGATCGTAGCAGCCACCCTGGACGCCAGTTTCGCATCTCTGCCGTGCCGAGTCTCTAGTCCTAATGCCCCAAGGATAATGCTTTTGGAAGAGTATTGGATTATTATATGCTGTAAGCTAGCGCTCATGTCCGGAACTCACGGATGACACGCTATACGATCCATCGTGGAGTCCCGTTTGCTTTTGGAAAATATCTGTATGGCGGGTGCCGTTGGAAGGCTGAGATCTACATGGATCTGCATCCTGAAAGATTAATATGTACGTGTTGAGTCGACATGAAGGTCTAATGTTATATTGTATGTGTGACGCTTTACCTTTCACCATCGTACTTGGTCTCGGCCCACAAAACCGGCGATCCTCCCGGCCCTCGCATGATGTTCAATATACTTTGACAATCTTGTCCCTTAACACATTTGGGGATCTCAATTGGAGTCCCCAGCGTCGGGACGAATGGGTCGACAACGATCGTTCCATGAGACAAATCATCCACAACTCCAGCAGCGACATCCAAGCTTGATCGATTCTTATAAATCCTTGGCATCCCACAATCCCATACCAACATCGCTTCGTAGTGCGTGAGCTCGTGGATTGCATTGCTCTTAAAATGCATGAGATTGATCGTGGAACGCGTCGGTGCGACAGGGTAAAGGAGGGGACGAAGGTCCTTCAAGATGATCTGCGTCATACAGGCAGCCCCAAACGGGGTTAAAGATGTGTATAGCTCGCGTACGATAGTTGGTCGAGACCGTGGCTGGGCTCTAGTGAGTTCCAATTCAAGGTTAGAGAATGAAGAATGTTGGGCGAGTTCATCAAGAAGCTCGTCGATGCGCTCCAGCGATATGTCGGCTCCAGACTCGATCTAAAGTTTAACATCCTGTGAGTACTTTGGAGAGAAGCACACGTTACCGCTTTGTGGCTTACGGGCGGCCGAGTCCTCAAGACTCCTCGTACAACGCCGCCGAGACATCCGACGGCAGGGTTCGTCCCTTGAGCCGTTGCCCACGCCTTTAGCTGGCTAATTGCAGCTGGAGCGAACTGTAGAGCTTCACAAAGTACCGTTGCGAGACGCGCCTCCTTTAAATCGTAACGCCGCCGATGATCCTCTTGGGGAAAGAGAAGTCGAAACAGTAGCATTCCAGCTCGTGGAATTAGAGGTCTTTCCAGCGATCCAACCCATCTTTTGAATGTTCCTATGGTTTGCGTTGCGAGTGATTTCTGATCGGCTGGCGTAGAAGCAGAACCTGGCTTCAAGATGCTGATATGCTCAACCAGGCCTAGAAAGCTGAGCAGAGTGATGTCGTCGTTAGGGCAATAACCGCGATTAGAGAAGTTAAAGCACCCACTGAGAGTATGTTAATGGGTATTTTGGATTGTTCCCTCTGAATGAGTCCATTTCAGTCGCGCGGATACGCGTGGATGATGATACAGGGATGAGATCGAAAGACGTGATGTAGCCTATTGGTTCATGAATATGTACAGACCAGCCGGTCAAACCTTATAAATGAGTGTCGGGGGATATGATACGGGTGTTACAACGGGAGACCCGAATATTTAAGTGAGAACTGAGGAGCTTTTGGCTTTTGGCCCTGAGGCGCATTGTTTACACCGCGCATTCCTTACCCATGTATCGGGTCCATTGCCTGAATGACGGTGGGAGGCTTCACACTTAGTACCCATGGTGTACGACTCAAAGAATAGGCGAAGAATCACATTGCAATGGGCGACATTGTTCATAAATCAGGATCGTTCGAACGGGCCTGCGACGATGTTCTTCTTGCATCCGCTAAACAATTGGAGTAGTCGAAATGAGATGACTAGTGGCTGTATACATATGGGTTTTTAAGGTGAGTGTGAATCTTATCTGTCCTTTACGCGCCCTGCGTTCTTGCCGACACGGGCAGAAACTACAAATCCGATGATAGGTAGGGGTCGCAACCTTATCCTGGCCACACTTAGATGAAATGACAATGTCCGGCAGGATTAGAGCCACAGGACTCATGAAAATATGTACGCAGATGTGATGGGAAGATGGGAGGGCAACTGGTGCTGGGTGCCGCAAGGTATAAAATACGAGGTCCATTGGAGAGCCTATGAGTGAAAGGTCGTTCGATCGTGTCTCGAATGCCTCCAAGACTAGCCGACGTTCATTGACGGGTTGAACGAAGCAAGCAATTATGCACCCCCATATAGGAAGGGAAAATAGTTGATTCTGTGGGGAAGGTGTATGATTCGATTATGCTCAACCCGACTGCACCAGCTTCATAGAGACTCGTCCATCACAAGGGGCGGTCTCCTTCATTTTTGCTCCGCGGTGGATGCTGCGTTGAGTCTTTGGTAGTATGTCTCCCGCGTGCGAACTGGACCATGCCGCATATAACGAGGTGCAAAGCAGGGACAGAACCACAAGTTTGTCAGATACATCATTTGAATGGATAACCATCAAAGGTTTCATAAGTAAGCTCACTCGATGGGATGTGGTATCCATACCTAGACGAGGGGGACCAGTTTAAGCGACTACTTTTCCGTGTGAGCGCTGACTGAAATACTGTACTAACCAGAATGCATAGCCTCCTGCTGTTCCGAGACCAAGTGCGACTGATAGGTCAAGAATGAGTCTCTTGCGAAGCTTGCCGGTGATGGGTGCGATAGCCATAATAGTAGGAATGTGTAAATGAAGAACGCTGAAGAACAGTGACGGTCGAGATGTGGATGGGATTTATGTTCAGAATGCGGGACACGTTCGACCCTCAGAGCCGGCCGATGAGCTGTGAGTGAATGGCCATGACTATTTAGTTACTCAATCAACTATCTTCCCCTTTCTCCATGGCCTCGCCTGTAACAGAAAACGAACCAGAACAACTAGCGCGATTCAGAGAGGAATGGAAGAGGGAAGTCGAGCACCGAAAGCTCAATACCACCTCTATCACGACACAAACAGGCACATCCACCTCCACCGCTCCTGCTACTGGCATAGACGATGTTTTGGACCACAGGATATCAATCAAAGAGCGGTCCCCCTCTCCTGTGGCTAGAATGAAGAGACGCCACCCTCGCGGGTCATCTATATCTATCTCAAACACTACTGAGCTGGACATTGCACGACTCGCCATATCAGAGGGCCTACCCGAAGGCCCAAAGGCCAATGCTACTGCGATTGCTCTAGGTGAGTGTATTCGATCCTTTTTCTAGCCATTACCTTACACTTGTCCCATAGATCAGTACAGACAAGCCGTGGAGGCGGAGCAGCAAGGCCATTTTGACCACGCCGTCAACCTATACAGAGCAAGCTTCAAACGCGACCCACACATTGACAAGGTCTATCAGCGCTCCTTGGGAGCGTCCGCAGAAGCACACTCAAGGAAGGCCATCGCCTTGGCTCAGCACACCGAACCAATCACGGCGCATGTGACAGACAATCTTCGCCAGTTGTTCTCCGAACTGGATCCCCACAAGTTAACCTTTGTCCCTGAGGACGAGAAACTCGGGGTCCCGCTAGATCAAATACCAGACGAGCTAATTGTTCACATTCTGCGTGAACTTGCGAACATCAAGGATGTTGTCAGTATCGAGCGATTTGGTGTCATTTGCCGCAAAGCGAGGATCGTCTCTTTGGATGGAGCGATATGGAGGTTGGTTTTTCATGGCCATGCGTACCGAAGGTTCACATTACTGACCCGTGATCTCTCAGACACCTTGTCGGCCTGACCTACGTCGGGCCACAGGTCGCGGAAGACCTCCCTCTGGATCAATTATCGAGCCGCTACGGTTCTGACTATCGTTCCATGTACATCAGTCACCCAAGAGTGAGGATGGACGGCGTCTACATATCTGTGTGTAATTGTCAGTACTCGTGCCACTCACTATTTGGCATCAAGCTACTGATCGTGTTATAGATGTGTAAGTAGGATCTACGCACGTAATTTCTGGGAGACGCTGATGAGGAATGTATCTCAAAGACGACCAGGGTATAACGAGAATCCTTGGGCGACGGTCAGTTGACGCTCTCGCACACAGTTCGAGTGGTAACTAATATCATATACCGATAACAAAGGTCTCTCATCTCGTCACATATCATCGTTACCTGTGCGTGTGTGTTTCGATCGATGCTGTGACCTGGTTCCGATCATTCCTCTTAGGCGATTCATGCATGACGGAACAGCGCTTTCCCTGCTGGCGAATGATGAGGTGCCGCCAGCCCAGGTGATCCGCCAACTAAAGCCCTCCCTTAAAATGAAGGTCAGTCGAACATATCCCTTAACAGTGTGCAATATCTGATGAACCACACTTTACAGGGATTTTACGTTGGGCGGTGGCAGCTGGAAGGCACAACAGTTTTGATCGAGGATCTCCTTGATTCTGAAGGTATATTTACCCGATACTCGTTCGAGATGACATTAGAGCTGCAGTCACGGCCAGTGGGACGGTACGTGCTCTCAACTTTTGTTTGGAGTTTGGAGTAAGCATAGTGTAACAATGCTGAAACAACTTTAGGTGGAATCGGTTATCCATCACGGAGTATAATTCAATCAACCTATCTACGGATGAGTCCCAGCCGTTAGCTCTGAAGCACGAAAGACCATTCTGGTTCTCCAAAGTCAGGAGTTTCGTACCATAGATGATAGTTCAACCGGCCGAGTGCCGAGATTTGATGTTTGATGTAGATTGCCAACTTGATGATAGCATTGTTTAGTATCACATCACGCCTGCAAACGACTTCAACGTCATGTTTAAACTAGCGTTGGCTTGATGCGTTTGTATCCAAAAGAAAACCCACCCTGCACTCTTTCCTGAAGGGTCGTTGCGAAGGCTTCTTTCGCTTACGATACCCCCGTAGCAAAACAATTCCTTCAACCCCTCGTTTCAGCGCTCCCACTCACCCACTCGCTCAATCGCTCCTCAACAAATGTCCTCAATATCGCTACCACTGACGACAGGAACATGGAGATCAGATCCGGGCCCGATCGTCGTAGAAGCGCCTTTCAACGAGCTTGGTGACTGTATCCTCCAATGCCCAGACGGCACCCGATTCAAAGTCTTTCGCAACATCCTCAGCCTATCTTCTCCATTCTTCTATGACTTGTTCAACCTACCCCAAGAACCCAATCAAAACAAGTCCTCGACCTCATCCGTCGATGACGGCGGCATGCTCGTCATCGACGTCTCGGAAGACCCACGCACGCTATACACCCTCCTCCGCCTCCTCTACCCAACGGACGTCCCGATCATCGATTGTTACGGCCTCGCCACCAGCCTTATCGAAGCGTGTGACAAATACTTCATCAGGCTCGATCGCCTTCGAGCCTCTCCGAGCCTACGCAATCTCATGATCAAACCTGCCCTTTTGAAAGAACATGGGCTCCGCGCGTACGCACTTGCGTGGAGGTTGGGATTGGAAGACGAAGCCAAGACGGCTTCTCGGTATCTTCACAGCGTGGATATAAAAGATCGGCAGATCATCGCGGATTTGAACGGGCGCGCGGGGACTATGGGCGCTCTCCTAGCATTGTGGGACCTCCGGTTGCGTCGAGAGGAGGCTTTGGATGTTGTGGTTGATAGCATTCCATTGCGTCAGTGGGTCTGTCTACCTCATGGAGGACTCGATGACGACAATAAGATGTCATATGAGAACGAGGGTAAGTGCGGCTCGCTTAAGACTGTAATTCATTTAAAATGTTGACCCGCTCGCGTGTTTTAGGGAATTTTCGAGCAAGGGCGCGTCTACTGAGGCATGTCACACATTTGGCTCTTCAAGAGCCATATCCCCAATGCAAGGATGTGAGTGGCCCAAAAATGGCCCAAGTACCAAAGACAGTCTTTTAACGATAATGTTGTTTTATGTTTGGAAGATTCGATCGTTCATCGGCCTTCAACGAGTAATCTGCGGCTACTGTCCTGGCGTTCCACAAGCGGAAGTGGCTCCAGCGTCTGCCGCTCTTGCGAACGTGATCGAGAGGTATCCTCAGACAATCAGCGGGTATGTTCGTCCGAATCATCCCGTTCTATCGAAACTCACCAAGCCACCCTTCGATAGCCTTCATATAAGCTAGCCGAAAGGCATCCTCTCACCTCGATTTATCTTATATTTAAGACTTTTTTTATACATGCCAAGAGGGCGATATTTATTTCTTCGCTATTTACCCTTAGCTTCCCTGTAGCATTCGGTCGAACAGCGTAATACTCTTTCACCAGCCTTGTTTCCACTCTTCCATCCATAATTAATTTCTAAACTCCTTGCCCGCCTCACCAGCCTCCTTGCGCCCGTCTCATGATTGCGCAGTGGTCGATACCTGTGGAGAGTGGAGATGCTGCGTTCGCAGGATGAGTCATAGAGGTCGAGATATTTCAAAAGTCATGTTGCCTCACTAGTTCATTGAGTCTAGATCCTTGCTAGGTTCGCGTTCCGTGATGGCTGCGCTTGTAATTAGGTCGAGAGGTAACCATGTTACTATTCCCCGTCAATAAGCTCTCCTCCTTCCACGTATTAGATTCTGAGATCACGACCTGTTTCGGATGGCCCTCGAACCAGAAAGATTCAGGTGATCACGACCGAAAAATTTTCCGGCCAGATGCTCTATTTCCAGCAGGACCAGGAGGGCCATAATAGACAAGCGGAAATGGTAAAAAGGTCCTGGAGAATCCAAAAGCGGCCAACACCTGTTAAAGGCACAACACTATATATATACATCGTGTTGCGTTTTGACGAGGAGCTGACAAGGTTCGCTTGGCGAGACCCCAAGCCCAAAAATAAACTCGACAACGCCAAACACGTGCACGATGACGCGCAGGACCCCACCCTCGGGCGCGTTCATCGTTGTCCGAGAGATCACGCAGTACAATCCTCTGTCATCACCAGGAGTTCACTGGCTATGTTCGGGTCGATCAACACCGTCTCGAAGATCCCGGGATACTTGACCTCCGACGATGGGAGCGTATAAAGCCAGGCTGGATACATGGGCCACCCAGTATCGTTCCTTCCCCCAATACTACCTCACTAGATGTCGGACTCTGTACCTAAAGCCACAGACAACGATTTCAGAGGATCGTCCCTGCTGCAGGTACGTAACCTGTCCAGTACATACCTCCTTTAATCGTCGTCTTCCAACGCCCTCTTCATCCTCAGCACTTCAAGGGTATTGTGGCCACCCCATCGGATGGGGACACATACAGCATCGAGAGATGGGCCAACCAAGCTGTGAAGAAAGCCGCCTGCGTCGTTTACCCCACAGATGCCGAGGACATCTCCGCAGCCATCAGAGTATGCACTGTATATCTACCAGCCCTCCGCTTCCTACTCATCCTAATTCGCGTGGTTCGTCGATAGTTCGCTCGGGCGCAGAATCTGCCAATCGCCATTGCGGGAGGACGGCACGATATGGGCGGCGCATCATCCACAGATGGAGGTGTGGTAATCGACATGCGTAATATGAACGCTGTCAGAGTCGATGAGGACAACAAGATCGGATATATCCAAGGGGGCACCATCATCCGTCATGCTATCCAAGAGCTATACAAGTACGGTGAGTCTGCTCGATCAGACTTGAGATCGAGTAGACCCAGGACCCATCTGGAATTCAAATCACCAACCAGGCCTGGCGACCGCACTTGGAATGGTGAGCAACTTTTGGTCTTCGCTTTAACAAGGCCAGTCCTCCTGATAGAGCAGGAATGCACAGGGTGGCACAGTCGGTGTCGTAGGATTGGCGATTGGAGGCGGTTTGGGATTCAAGATGGGGGAGTATGGGCTTGCTTGTGATAATATCGTCTCGGCGACCATGGTCCTTGCCAATGGAGAGATTGTAAACGTCGATGAAAAGGAAAACTCTGATCTCCTATGGGGTATCAAAGGCGGTGAATTGAATTTTTCTCTACTAATTTTCTTAATCTCATAAAGCCTCCCATTTAGGAGGTTCAAACTTTGGGGTGATTTCTGAACTTGGAATGAAGCTTCATGAACCACGGCCCGAGGTTTGCACTATCGGTAAGGCTTTTCTGTACAATATTTCCTTTGTGGCTGACCATCCGTCCTGAAGAATACATATATACCTTTGAGAAACTACCGGCTCTGGTGGACGAATTGTTGGCGTGGATGAAAGTGCAGACACCACTAGAGTTCCTGTTTTTCGTGTTTTGCTTGGGTCCGCAGAATGGGAAAGTAAGTCGTCCGTTCATAGGCATCCCTTTACTTTCGTTGACCTTTCTTTTTCCACATAGCCTTACCTGATACTGAGTGGGTTCGGCAATTTCAGCGCGGAAGACGGTGAGCGACTCTGGGGTCGCTTCCTGAAGCTCGGTTAGTGCTATCCACCAACCACGGCGGGATGAATCAGTTCCAATCTTTTCCACTTTCAGGTCCCATCGCGAGCAAAACGGCTCAACTCCCGTACAACACCTACACCGCGGCCGCCGACGAGTACACCGTCGGCTCAGGCAACAAGCTCGCGTGTGGATCTCATTTCAATCACTTTGACTATGAGACGGTCAAGAAAGCGTGCGATATGATTTTGGCCATCACTCCCAAGGCACCCGCCAGCGTCGTTCTGTGGGAGTTCTATTACTACGACCTCGTGTCGACGGTGCCTATGGAAGCAACAGCGTTCCCTCAACGGACCAAGGTCTGTCACTGTCGCTGTTTGTATCATATGCAGAGCATTTTCTTATGCATATCCTTTGAGTATAGGATAAGACGGCCGCCGTCGCTTTATACGGCTTCGACGATGCGTGGCTTCCAGAGGCGAGGAAGGCCATGGAAGAGATTCAAGCGGTCTTGTCATCATCGTCTACAGGATCCGCGAGAACCTCAATCGGATATCTCAACTACGCCGACACCCTCGCTTCAGAAAACGAGACCGATACGAACGCTAGGCGGGCATTTGGTTCGAATTATCCACGTTTACAGGAGTTGAAGCGCAAGTATGACCCGGAGATGGTGTTCAACAAGTGGTTCTGTATTCGGCCTGCTTAGTGAAAGGCTTGAAGTGCGATATCGAATAAATGACGTGGTTGAAAGTCAACGAAGCTGTCATGGACTCTTTAGCTGCTCATCTCCTTGCTTTGCGCTGTGGCAGTGAACCTATAAGAACGTGATGCTGTCGATACCTGGCAAGTCCAATCTCTGCAGCAATTGGTTACATAGCCGCAGGTCGAGATGTTCAAGTTCCGAGAGTGCAGTAACAGGTGTAGAGTCGTCCTCCCACCCTATCAATATTGAATCGACTCGAAGCGCTTGAAGAGACGAGGCCTCCCTAACGCTATTGAGGACCTCTTTTTCACTCCATCCCCGGACCAACTGCAAATAGGGCACAGCCTGAAGTAGGGGATGCGACAACTCTAGGAGCACCGTTAGGTGATGGCGAGCTGCGCGACACCAGGATTCTCTTGCAGGGCTCCCCTGACCAAGTCGTATCATAATACTCAGAACTCATCAATCCCATGTGAAAGGAGGAAAGCATGCACATTTGGAGATTATCGAGCATGTGGCGGAAGATGACTTCGAGAGGCGAGAGATATCCATGGTTTAAAGATCGATAATGTGCGCCATCGATGATCCTTCGTAGAGACAACATCTCGAGTAACTGCCCCCGCGAAGTGGATCATTCGATATGCGTGATGAATGTAGAGGGCTAGGGGTGATCGCTACAGGGCGAGAACGAGGGCAGACGCCTTGCACTCTATTAGTGCAATGAGTTCATGATGGCACTGGTGGCATCCTCGCTCTTGTGTGCTAACGCTGGGTGTCAGAGTAGCTTCTTTGTCGTTCATCACCTGATTGGGGCAAGGCGACCGAGGCAGGTGACGGACTGCTGTCGTCGAAGGGACGGCGTGATCGTTATCGTCAGTTGTTTATCAGATTTCTTCTTCCAAGGGTTCAACCAGTCCGAATTAGAATCCCACTCATCTTGTATATTGCACCCCCTACCTCCTTCGCACGCAGGCTGTGCATTATACATTGGGGAAGGTCACAAGAGCGCTTATCCTAACTTGGAGTTGGAGAAGCTTCTTGCCTCGCGTCCGAAGTGCTTCAAAGCCGCGAGGCTTCCACCCTGCTCGAGGCCTGCAGCCTCCCCCACCTCCACTAGCCATTCCTGTCTGTATAATACCCTCACGACACAGTAACGACTTTATCTACGGTAACCAGCAACCAAAAAGCAGATCCTCCGTTTCGGATCAATTGAACCAGCTCAACCTCATTATAAGAGAAGACACATGGTCCTCGTACTTGTCGGCGCTAATAACACGTTGACTGATGTGCCGGCGTTGCAACCTGTCAATAACCAGGCATGTCCAATCCCATATCAGTCGAGGTTTGAGCGACTTGGCAATAACGACACTTATTCGATGCATCAGTTTCTGACATTGTACCTTACCGCCGTCTTCATCGTCGCGGTCGTTGCGTTTTGGTTCCTGCCTGGCGCTCGTACTCTCATTTCACCACTCAAGCTCTACGTCATAGGATGGCATGAGCTGTGTCATCTGTTAGCAGTGAGTCTCCTGAGTCCTAAGACGTAAAATCCATTAATTTATTGATTTTTAATAGGCCATTCTCTCGGGAGGGAAGGTTACTACGTAAGAAAATCATATCTGATCATGCGCTCGGGCGTGTTTTTGACATCGCTCTTATCTTGAAGCGTTGTGATAGACCCGATGGTGGGCGGTTGCAGTGAGTTTCAGTCGCGTTATTGGCCAATTCGATGCCCGCTAACCCCAATGTAGCCCGTGTAGACGGCGGACATCCCACGATCATTCTCAGTGCTGGCTACTTTGGGTCCACTGTACTAGGAGGACTGTATATTCTATCTGCTTGGCATACTCTTGGGGCCAAAATTGCAAGCTTCTTCACTGTAGTGGGGCTATTATGCCCCTTGACCCTCGTCAGGGATAAATTGTGAGCCTATATTTCTCGCCTTTGCGCCCCTGAATTGATGGAAGTATATACTTACGCACTTGTATGGTCGCGCCCACCAGAACATTCGTCCTGACAGTTATTTGGCTCGGCCTCTTGGTCGCTTTCTGGTTCATCGACCATGCGTGAGCGGGAGATATCATATGTTTCGCTGAAAGGTCGTTCTGACCATTCCTATGTCTATACAGCGAGCCATTGCGATGGTATGCACTCTTCCTCGGTGAGTCATGATCCTTTAGCGCCGCCACAACTTGTTCGTATATTAATTGGCACGCGTCCTGACTTTCAGGAATAATGCAGTGAGTCACTAGACCCCGTGAGAGTTGGAATCTTCCGTACTGACCCACCAGAATGTTGGGACTGCAGTTGCTTCTTCGCAGTCTGTCAGTCCCTTTCATATTCTACCTCGTCATTTTATTGCGCTGACTCGAGTGATATTGCACATGATTTCAGTGGACTTCGTAGATGACCGGTTGTTCAAGAAAACAAACGACTCAGATTGTACCCAGTATTCGTTGTTGTATCCCAAAACCTCGCCCCACCGTGCGTTGGCGTCATTATAATCGGGTCGCGCTACCATACTAACCTGTACCCTACTGATGATTCCAGACTGGGCTCTGGGGTGGATTCTCTTCGAAATTGGAGTCTTCGTTGCATTCACTCTCGCTGGGTTGATACTATTCAAACAGCCAGATTGGGAGATTGCACGGGAAGCAGGTACCCATCCTAGCGTACGATCTAAGGGCTTGCCAGATTGCTAATTTCGCCTCTCCTCTCTCTCTCCCCTCTAGCGGTAATGATGCCAACATAACATCGAGATGGGCGTCATCGCTCAGCTCTCTTGCATCCGAATACCCCCGCTGTGTTCCACGTTCAATCTACCCTCTCATGTCCTGTACCGCTTATGCTTATTTCCCCTTTGCTGTGTTGTCTAAGAAAAAGCTAACTTTGTACGGCTTCAAAATGTAAAAGCAACTTCTCGTGTTTCCACTGCCCCGTTGGCACTGCTATGCGACTCGTTCACGTTACCATGTAACCCCCGTATTTTTAGCGGGGTATATCGAAATGACACTTCGGGCCGTGCGTGCAGCTTCTCCTAACTATGATCAGGGGGAAAGCTGGGTCGTTCTCAGCCTTCAGACATCTGAACTTGATGATCGGCTCCGCGTGGAACTATTGTCAGTAGTTCATCTCTTGGATTTCAATCTACTTTAGCATAATCATTCATTGAATCATTGTCACTGGCTCCCCGTACTCAGGTTAACAGGCGAGCTTCTAATGCTTGGCTCTCAGTGCCTTTCCTTCTGCGGCAAGCCTGTCGTGTTCATAGATGTCCCTGTTGTGCGATTAAGAAAAATAAGTCAAGGCACGGCGGTAGGAGTGACAGACTTCGCGTACTTGGCTTCCCAAGGATAATCGACTGTATTGTAAATGAAAAGATTGTCAAACACTCGCATCCCGATCAAATATGCATGTATGAAACTCACACCAGCGATCTTCAACTAAGAAAAGACCGGATTATTCGGTTAAGTATTCAATGGTTGGGACGTTGTTACGTGCGTTGGAACTCACTTTCCTCGCCCGTAAAGTACGGAATGTTGGCCGGAAGTTCGGCCGCTTTAGGCTTCAACTTATTGTGGACTGTGGGGTGTTCACCTCAACATTTCTCGCCATTTCAGCTCACTGGTCTATACGTACCGACGAAGACCGCGAACTTGGTCCTCTTGGCCTCACGTTCAGCCTCTGGCAAGGCTTTCAATTGCTCTTCGACGTCCCGCTGCAGCTCTGCAACAGCGTATGCAAGCGTGGTCCTAAATTCGACATTTATATCAGCGTAATTCGCCCAAGGCTATGTTCGGAAGAATCAATGGACCTTGAATCGTCTACTTCGTCCTTTACATGGCGAGCGAAGAAGGAATGAAAATGAGAGTAACTATGCAATTTCTTTGGTACTTACGATGATTAGACAACGCCTGCCTAGAAGAATTCTGGACTCGGGCCCGAGCCATTGGGTCCTGACCACCTCCTTCCCAACGCATTCAGCAGAGATGCCAGCAACTTCTTCGTACAAGGATAGCCCGATAGCTTGTATGCTAATGTTCTTTCCGGTTGTTGGGTGCTTGACAAACGATCTCAACACACGAGCAGGGAAGAACCCGCTTAGCATCATTCCAAGTCATTCATCATGAGTAGGCGTTTAACGAGCGAGTAGTCTCAAAAGCTTAGTACTTACCCTCCACCGATAGCAATGAATAGGTCGGGCTTCCAAGCAGCTATCTCGTCGCTCGCCTTACCGATGGTCTATCGAGCAGCTCGGCTCAGTCCATAACTTCTCGCCAAGTAGGCGACAGAGAGTGGCCCTCACCATATGAATCTCGTCATACGTGGCTCTGAGATGTCCGTCCGCCATTATATATGATCAGGGCCTTGATTTGAGAAGATTATTGGATGGGGAGTATGGTAAAAAGAGGTGAGTTAGCTTGTGATCCTGAAGGATAATCATAGCCCAGCCACCGTGGGGTCAGTGCCTGACTTCTAATTCCATTCCCGACCGCTGCCATCAGCAACCGCCTTCGCTGTACATACTCAGAAACAGGCTCTTCTCGGAATATTCTGTCGCTGGTTGCTTTACTAGACTTGGACAGGGGGAGCTTAGGACCAAATCATGCCCCCGCTTACTCTTCCCCTAACATTCCAGAACTCGTTCTGGTCGCAAGACTATAGAACAGGACTTGAGGTCCTTTTTAAACAACTTGAACAAGTGTGTTGTATGATACTGATAGGATGGATTACCTATGCTGACGCTTACTCGTAGGGTTGCGCAGAGAATGATGAGATTGTCGCATTCTTAAAGGTATTGCTCTTCGATCTGACGCTCAAGCCCCATCCGCAAACTAACCTCATGCAACAATTAGGCTCGGATTAGAGCCGAAGCGAGTCTCGGTTCTGCTTTGACGCACCCTGTACCGACAGGCCCCGAAGGTTCGTGCAGCTTTGCATTCTCGCCTTGCCCTCAAATTCCACTTACAATCACCATCAGGCGTTGGATTCGGCGCCGATGACGGGGCATCACTCTACATGGTAAGCCTGATTCTTTGAACTCCGAGGCATCTCCAACGTTAACGATCTGACGCGTCCTTTTTGTACCCCAATTGCCGCCCTCTCAGGCGTTTCGTGGACTCCAGCATGAGTCCGTAGCAATAGGCGAGGCGCACCGCGCGATTGCAAGGGACCTGCAAGAAACTGTCGCTGAACCGTTCGAAGGGTGGGCCTATCAACATGCAAAGAGAATTGAGGCGAACAAGCAGGACATCCTGGAGAGCTGGGTGGGAGGGTATGAGGCCGAAATTGCCGATGTGCGTCGCTCTTTGCTTCAGTGACCCTTTTCTGGAGAATGCCGACGACTTATCATGATCAGGTGGAAATGTCTCGCGCATTATATCTCGAGAAATGCCGGAAGGCAGACGATGCAGAGGACGAGTGAGCCTTTAGGGTTAATCTTTTCATCTCGCTCCCCTACTCACTTGTCACCTGAACTTATCCAGTGTCAAGTTCGCTCCGAACAAAGATCTTCAAGACGGCGAAAAGTTCACAAAACTTCCTGTGTCCGGCACTGTCACTCCCAACGGCACCGTCAAGCGTTCTACCAGCGTGGCAGACCGTCTCACTGAGCGTTTACGAGCTATCGGACAGCGCTCCCGAGAACCCTCCCCATCTCGTCCTTTCATGGCAGAGCCCAAGAATACATTGCAGATGCTCGGCGACAGCACCGACGATGGAACTTCTGATGGGACCGCCACGCCGAAGCTGGACAAAGGCAAGGGAAAAGCAGCCGACCATGCCTCTCCTGAGGTCATGTCACCCGTTGTGGATCAAGGGCCAAAGAACCTCGCCATCACCATTCCTAGTGCTCCGTCGGTAATGGTGACAACCCATATCGTCCTCGGAGGAGTGACTTTAGCGGCGTCAGAGGTTTCGGCGCTTCTGTTCAAGGCACAGTCCGAAATGACAGTTCGGAATGTCAAAGTCACACTTTTCGGCGAATACGACCACTGTTTCTCTGGGGAGGAGTTTGTGGTCTGGCTGAAAATGAGTGTGGATGGTTTCAAAGGAAGTTTAGACCTTGCGGAAGAGGCTGCACGAACCTTGACGGAGGAGTATCAAGCTCTTCGGAGGATCGGTGAGTTAGGGAACAAGTTCGATAACTCCCCTAGTGTGTTCTACCAGTTCAGGCCCAAGGTAGGCGTGATGACTTTCCGTGTCTCAGAACAGTAGTTCACAGAATAATTGGCCCTTAGGCGTTCAACCTTCAAGCTTCACTCCAGCGGCCCAGCCAAGATGATGCAGTGCTTATATCTCCGGCCGGGAGCAACTTTTCGGAGACTGTCGCTTCCGGTGTGAAGCGCTCTAACACTGTCTTCTCTTCGATTGTGAAGGCTGTGCAGACTGCGACAGCTGGTGATCCGTCTACGGAGCTGCCCCATATCAAGGCAAGGAGACTAGCAGAAGAGGCAGATGCCACCTATAGGAAGGCTGCGAGGAACCTGGATCAGCACCGGTGCGCATTGGAGGAACGAATTGAGGAGACTCTGAAGGTTTTGCAACGGTGGGAGATGGACAGGTTAAATGCTATCAAGACAGGTTGGCACGAACATGGGTTGCAAGCTAGATTGATGCTGATCCCGTTTGTCTTCTCTCAGTGTTACTCCAATATAAAGGAATGACGAGCGCCGTGCATGAGCCCCTATCTGCTATTAACGAACGATCCTCGCTTCTGATTTCGTCCTTTATCGTAAGTCTTAGTGGTCTATCCATTTAATATCATCCCCTGATCTTAAACTCTATTAAATCTTTACATAGCCTGAAAGCGATGTCAAAGCTCTTATCGAGCGATACCGGACGGGGCCCTTCAGACCGGATCCCAAGATATACGAATCCATCACGCACGAGATGGACACTTCGTTCGGCATTGATCTCAGGAAGTGGGCTGGCGAGGGCGCATTCCAACCTATCCGATCTATCGGCAGTGTGGATGAAATGCATTTCGACCTCGCACGTGAAGACCTGCCTCCAGTCCTGACTGGTTTGTTGGAGGCTTTGAGATCAGCCTATGGGAAGTTGCCAACCGATGATCGTAGGTGATGTCTGTACCTTGTATGATAAATTCAAGCTCACAACACCCTCTCTGTTTAGAACGACGCAAGACATGGATCTATGAGGTTCCTCTAGTCCCGGTTCACCAACTCCGCGCGACCCTTAACACGCTCCCCATGGATATGCCCGTGGCTCAAGATATCTTTTCCAAGTGCGATACGCCAGTCTTGGCGAGTGCTGTCAAGCTCTGGCTCTTGGAGTTGAATCCTCCAGTGGGGATGTGGGAGGGCTGGGAAGAAGTCAAGAAGGTCTACCGCTCGGTGGGCGCGGACACCGAACTGGAGGGCGACAAGGAAAAAGAACATATTGAGGAGTTGAAGGGTATATTGGCCAAGCTTCCAGTAATCCATTTGAAGGTTTTGGATGCTGTCGTCACCCATCTAAAAACGTGAGTCACGACAGATCGTACTATTTACAACTCGGCCTGAAGGGCGCCATCCTCTTTTGCAGTTTGATCGATACGACGACAACCCCCGAGAGTAATGACATGTACATCACCAAATTGTCGATGTCCATGGGCAGAAGTAGGCATTTTCTTGGGCTCACTCTCTTGGTCCACACGCTCATACATAACTTGAAGGCATTCTCCGTCCCCGTCAAGAGACAAGCATGTCAATACAAAGCAATCATGCTCATCGTAAGTTGGATCTTGTCCAAGAACTGGGTCCGCTTGGCACTCAAAAATCATCTCCAAACAGGCTTCTTCGCCGACCTCATTAGACATCACGAAGACCTTTTACCACCTGTGCTGGAGCAGAAGAAACGCGAATCAGCGCAGCGGGCTGTACCGGTCCGAAAGCGCACCAAGCTCGTAGATGCGCGTCAAATGCGGAAGAGCATCGACGCCTCCGCCGATCCAAAGAAGTACTTGGAGGCGCAGTTCGCGTTGAAGAACCACAATGTTACTTCCCGCCCAAATTCCCCAAAGCCCGAGGCACCACCTATGCTGGATGGTCGACCACAGGCGTTCTTATCTCCACCGAGTAGCCCACCCTCCGGGTCGGCCGGAGACCTGCCCAACATTGACACAAGCTTAGCTAGCCAGGAGAGAAAGCCGAGCCCCGTCAATCTCAACGAGGAGCGGTCGCATCGGGGACCCACACCAGCGGATGAAGCGCCTCCGGCAAGCACACATGATGCGAGCATGCACGCTTCTGACGCCGAACCCCCTACCGAGGACGAGCCATTCGTACCACCTGGTCACGCGCCGGCCGCCACATCCCCACATACCGATGTTTCAAGCCCAGTACCTGCAAGTCCAGCCGGGGATGCAGTGATTGCCATAGGCCCGTCGAACCTGTCACGAACTGCATCCGGCGAGACGAGCCGGGTCCGCGGGCCGCGTGTCCCCTTAGCTCGCGGACCACGGCCACTGTCCACTGCAGCGGCGGCCACTGTGCCGTTATCAGGTCGATCTAGTCCCCCTCGAGGTGGGATGAGTGCCAGATCATCTTTCGCGGCTTCACGAACTGGTTCGTCGGGATCAACAGGGGCGGACTCGCGGATCGTGAGGCCAAGAACTCCGCCTGACGTCAAGGACTATCTGCCAAGTAAGAGAGGTGGGAGGGCACCAGCAGGATCTTTTTCAAGGGCCAGACCGAGTGACGTCGGTCATGTAGATGGATAGCGGTGATGAAAAACCCATGGACCGTCACTGTACACGATTTTAATCTTTACTTGTGACTTTATACCCTTGGTTGAATGACTTTTATATGTGAGGGGGGAAATCAATTTTACAACCCGCTAGAGCAGGTCAAGACGCCGCCCAGTTTAAACCGAGACCTCCTACTAGGACATAGGAGATGAGAGTGTGAAGTTCGAGATTCCAATCGGTGCCAACTGTTTGGGTCCAGTTTCACGCGGTGTGACTGTGAAGGTTCCCGCGTTGTTCGTTCCATCAAATCTCATTTGTTTTCCACCTATTTGACCACCACACCTCCAAACCATCTGGTTATACCGACGCCGTATCCAAAGCTAAGGACCTTCACTAGACAGGTATTAACTGAAGTAATGTTGCCTTCCCCTCTCTCGACGGCATGTTGCCTCCCAACTGTTAGGGTCCCCTCCACGCGCCGGGCGAGAGTCCGGGAAGGTTACCCTCCTTACAACAGACACTCATCCAAAACTCTCATGCACCGACCAATCGAACCATCGACACAACACCCAGTTTGCACACTCCCGCCAGAGCAGTGTCCAGTCCCTGGGGATGTATGTGACTCGGACTGCTGGACGCAGGAGACGGCCCCTGTCTGTCCAGGGACAGAGCGCTGTGTTATCGTCCCATGTAACGAACCTCTAGTCACCGATTGTGTGGGACCTTGCGATACCACCTGCGATCAGTGGATGGATTGGCTGGCCTGTGATGGGACAACATGCTTTGCCCCACCGTCTGAAGTATGCTCGTTATCGTTCTTGCGATCTTTCTTAAGCTAACCAACAACTTTCCCGCGCAGAAGGGATGTAAGCAATGCTCATCCGCCCTTGAATTAACCGGCTCCCCCGAAGTTGACATCTCGAATACGGATGGTTCCACCAATGTTCCACTTCAACATATACTAAATAACCAGCCTTCGGTCCTACTACTTCAAAATTCGATGCCACACCACCAGCATACTAATCAAGAATCGAGAGCAACCGCTGAGCAGAACGCTTGGGGTCATCCCCCATCGAACCAGGGCGTTCTGTCGCAGGCAGCAGGCCCAAGCCACCATATACATTGTCCTCCATACCCCTCTCCAAGCCTCAATATTCCGACATTTTCCTCTCACCCACATCCAGCTCAAAAGCCGCCTAGCGATCGAATTGTCTGCCTCTGGGGCGCTTGCCGTGACACTTTCTCTTCTCAAACTGATCTCGTCGCGCACGTCAACGTCGTTCACCTCGGCGTTGACCCGTTGTCCATGACACCGACCTCCAACATTCGTGAGCGCGATGCATTAGCATGCCACTGGGCGAACTGCAGCATACAGCTCCCGCCAGCCCCTCGGTGCCCAACCGAGACTGAGCCTGAATACCTATCCATGTTGGCAAGCCACCTACTCCAGGATCATCTGGGACTCCGTCCATCAACCGATCTCGAGCTGCTACTTGCAAGTCTCGCCCCATCGACCGATCTCGCTCAGGAAATGGTGACGCCGGACTTAGTGGGGAACGACGCCTTCGGGGCGTTGTCATCAACTTCTTCACATACCACTCTCATCCCACAAGTCACTGGAACATCTCAAGCCTCTAACGGCTCGAGGGCTTCGACCAAAACACCAGCTCCTTTTTCTCAGCTCCTAGCTTTGCCAGACCGATCACAAACAACAAACGCGAGCTCATCGGGAGCATCGCCACCCTCGTCGAAGCCAACATCGTCCGATCCCCCCTCTTCGCACGTATGTCGCTGGACTGCCTGTGGAAGGACGTTTGAGAATGTCGATACACTTTCAGCACATATTCTAGCCAACCACGTTGGTAGTGGAAAGCGCGAGTACAGTTGTCACTGGGGAGATTGTAACAGGAGTGGTACGAAGGCATTCACAAGCAAGCAGAAGATATTGCGGCATCTACAGGTAAACCTTTGTGCCCTTGCATCTTAAAACAAACTCACCAGTATTGTTGGGTCAGGCGCATACAGGTCAGAAGCCATTCCAGTGCAAGGTGTGCGGACAACACTTCTCCGAAGCTGCTACGCTCCAGCAGCATATGCGAAGACATACATCAGAAAGTAAGTCTTTTACCAATTGGACATGAGGAACATTTTTTGATTGTTCACTGCACGTTGGGCTCGTAGAACCGTTTGTATGCGATTTTCCGGGCTGCGAAAAGTCATTCGCGGTTGCAGGCGCGTTGACCATCCACAAGCGAATGCACACTGGGGCAAAGCCTTTCAAGTGCACCCATTGTGACAAGTTGAGTTCACTCATTTCTACTATAAATTATACCGAGTACATATACTGATATCTGACTGATGCTTGCAGAGCGTTCTCCGAATCGTCCAATCTGTCGAAACACGTGCGTATACAATTCGCTTCTAGCCAGGCGGCTCATTGACACCTTCTCCCTTGTTTGATTCATTAGATCCGCACTCATACGGGGGATAAACCCTACGCATGCCTAGAACCTGGCTGCAATAAACGGTTCTGCCGACCGGACCAGTTAAACAGGCACCGGATCGTGCACACGAAGAAAGGAGCTCAAAACAACGAGGTAGTGGAGGAGAGCGACGCTGATATGAACATAGCTATGGAGTAGGTCATGGGCATATGTTGACAATGCGTGCCTGTATTGCGGCTTTTTTGTATCATCGAGACTGGTTGCCAACTTTGAAAGAGGGAACTTGGATGTCAGTCCCAGCTATCTTGGCGCCAGCAATTGCGCTAGGAGAACCAGCTGTACATTGTTCACTACATACCAGGTGCTTAAGCCGCAGACATCATTACCAGGTCTGGACGTCTATCGTCCGAATATCGCTCTTCCAGCCTCGTTTACACAGCTGTTCTTTCAAATGGCTCAGTGCTTTGGTATCCAAAGCCATTTGAGACACCAGTCGACTTGTATATCTGATGGAGAGGCCGAAATTTGGCTTTGCGGTACTGATGGCCGACACAGGGACCCCTTCGGTTCGGCATTCCCAGGCGCGGAGCGACAGAAGCCAATTGCAGTTCTGGGAATTCAGGTCCTGAGATGCAACCGGATCGATATATAGGCGGTTGCCAATACTTGAGTCACTCCCCCAATCAATATTCGTGCATTCAGGAACACCACTGTGACGAAGGACTTGAGCTTCCAAACCTAACACATCTACACTTTTAGACAAAATATCCCTCCCATGTCAACTCAAGATCGCCTCGATCCGCCTGGTGCTGCCATAGACGGGCCCCAGCCAGCGAAGACACCCAAGCGAGACGTCGTAATATCCGAGGTCACATCAGAGGATCTTGAAGAGATCGTGAGTACATTCAGCTTCAGTCATACATATGTCGTTAGCTCAATCTCAACACTTGACGCAACATCCCGATCAGACTAAAGTCTTCTGGGATGCGTTCGCACCCATCTTCCCCTTCGACAAGGTCGAACCTCTCGACAGACGACCTTCTGACGAAGTCAGGCTCGCGCGAACGATCCGTCGTAAGGCTTTCTTTACTCAAGCCCCAGGCAGTGTCACCTTCAAGGCAGTTGACCGCCAAACGGGTGAGGTGTTGGGGTTTGCCAGCTGGACGGTTCCCGACTACACCCAGAAGACGCATCCCCACTTGAAGAATGATAGTTTGATCAAGACTGAGGAAGATAGGGACGCTTGGGAGGGGGTGGATGTGCCTCTATGGAATAGTTAGTCATGACTCCAACGGAATTGGATCTCTTCTGGTTCTAGGAGCTGAACTGACTTTCCTTTGACAGGTATGTGGCAAAGCTGGGTGGATTATAAGGCGGAAATCCTTCAAGGAAGGAAGCACTGGTAAGCACGTTCATCTCGTCGCTGCTCTGCAAACGCTGTCAGTTGCGACGTGGTTCATGTCCGCCTATACAGGTTCCTTGCGCCGCTCTGCGTCAAACAAGCCGCTCAAGGTCAAGGGGTTGGAAAGGCGCTGATCAACTATATTATCACCAAAGCAGACGCCGCGGAACCTCCCGAAATCATCTATCTGGACGCGTCGAAGCAAGGACAACTCTTATACAAGTCCGTCGGCTTCGAGTACATCGGAGACATGAGCAGAGCGTTCCCCGGAATGGTAAGGTGGGAGAAGGGAAGACAGACAGGGAATGGGCTTCGACCTTGAAAGCAGCGTAGGATTCATCGGGCGCGGTTGACATGAGATCAAAGACGATTCCATACAAACAAGGAGGCAGCATAATGCATGTTCTTCCACACGTCATCGGTCTCATGCACACGCTGCCGTCTCGGTGTTCCTAACCGCGGAATGCTCGGGACTGCGCGACCTGGGAAGCAAATTCGAGTGTCGTGTCGCTGGCCACCTCTTATTGCTATCTGATAAGCCAAAGAAAATCCGGCTTCCAAGTAAATACTTGAGTTTGTTCCATCCAAGGAGTCCGTTACTGGCAATCAACCACAGTCTCTGGCACAGAGAGTGTTGAGCGCCTTCGAAGGAGTAGCAGATAGATTGTGAGTTCCAAATTTTCGGGTTCGATCGAATTCAGGCTGACACCGTGACGCGTTGTTGATCGGCCACTTAGACCGCTCGCTCCCCCTTCTCTTCGCCCTCAACGACCGTACACGTCTATCTGATATCGATCAGCGTAGAGCGTTCGGATACCCTGTGGATTATCCGCTTTTCATCCTCCCTCCCGAAGGTCCAACGGTTAGTTACTGTGCAGCGATCTACGTTACCACCACCCCGCGATTTGCATTCTAAACCTTGCTCAAAGGTCGAATAAACTGGTGACGCTAGCTTGCTAGACAGACTGCCCAATCTGTTCAACACCCGTTGCAACCTCGCCTAGACCTCCCAGAATCCATAAATTGCCAAAAATGGACTCGCATCCAAAGGGGGAAGAAGAGGTCGAATATGAAGGTCTCGCTACGCAGAGCTTAGGTGTCAACATGCTCGCAGGAGCTCTGGTGAGTTCCATCATACTTGTATGCATCGGTGAAGGCGCCTCGATGGGCCCGGTGGTGTGCTGGAAGGGTGCGCCGACGCTTCCGACATGCCACCACATTACTGTGACATTTACTGAGCCGAGGATTTTCTCTCTTAACAGGCTGGGATCTCAGAACATGCTGTAATGTTCCCCGTCGACAGCATAAAAGTACGTTACCATCGTCTCCGATCTTATCTCAATCCCTGTCCAGTCTATATTGCAACTAACTCATTCCGATGAACATTAGACTCGAATGCAGGTATTCACGACCGCATCAACGGGGCCGACGTACACCGGTGTCGTTAATGCCTTCACACGTATATCGTCTACGGAAGGTCTGCGGACCCTATGGCGAGGTGTCGCGTCGGTGATTATGGGGGCAGGACCCGCTCATGCCGTGCATTTTGGAATGTACGAATTCGTAAAGGACCTGGCGGGTGGTAATAAAGCTGGTCATCATCCATTAGCTACCTGTGGGTCCTTTTCCGGTTTCATTACTCTATGGGGATAGTGCTAACCACGTTTCATGCTTAGCGATTGCTGGCGCCGCGGCAACCACTGCCAACGATGCACTCATGAACCCCTTTGATGGTGCGTACAGCGGAAGCATATTAAAATAAATATGGAATGCATACTAATCCTTTCGTTTTGTGTTGTCGTAGTGATAAAACAGCGTATGCAGCTGCGCGACTCTAAATTTAGATCAGTCTTCACCTGCGCCCGCACGGTCTACCGAACAGAGGGCCTCGCCGCATTCTACGTCTCTTATCCTACCACACTCATAATGACCGTACCCTTCACCGCCGTCCAATTTACGACATACGAGTACTTTAAGCAGGTCCTCAACCCTTCGAACACCTACTCTCCCATCACACACGTCATTTCTGGCGGTTTAGCAGGTGCAGTGGCAGCCGCGAGCACGACGCCATTGGATGTGGCGAAGACGCTACTTCAGACGCGGGGAAGCAGTACAGATCCCGAAATAAGAAAGGCGAGGGGCCTTTTCGACGCGATGAAAATAATCGGGCGGAGGCAAGGATGGAGGGGTTTTACGAGAGGATGGGCACCAAGGGTGTTAACTCATGCGCCGAGTAATGCGCTTTGTTGGCTTTCATATGAGTTCTTCAGTGAGTGGATTATCGGTTACTGGCGCGTCCAGGGATAAGACTGACGGATTCGATGTTTTCGATTCACAGAGGTGGCTATCGGAGAGCAAACATATTTCCAGTTATGACAATAGACACATCTCATACCATGTCTCTAATACTTGGCCCAGGATACATACCAGCTACTTTTTTCTTCCTGGACTGTTCACGTTGTGTTTCTTCGCTGGGCTGCCTGGTTACCTTAATTCTACTAGACGGCGAGACCCTTCGAGCTTTAACTGAGTGATATGTATGGCATGCTGCGGTTAAATATGTGATGCGGTGGGAGTGAAGGCGACAAGGTACAACATAGCAATGGAGAGCAAGAGAAATGAGTCAAATTACCCATTACGGTGACGTTTTCATAAGGTTAGGGTCAGGTAGAACCGTCCTAATAATAGCCTTTCGGCCTAGCTTAGCTACCACCCCTTCCTTTAGACCCGATCGAGAGGCCAACAGCCTCAGGATCTGTCGATTTGTTGGGTCGAGATTCCGGCCTAGCGTACGCACATCCTCCTCTTCCTCGTCATCGGCTCCCCCGTGCGGGCCGCCATCGATCTGCATCAGCTCGGTCACAGATGCGGATGGAATAGGCTGCTCAAATGGCGCGAGTGTGAAAAGGGTTTGCAAGGACTGAACGGAGAGTGGTGGATGTGGATTTGGTTCCGAAGGAGATATGGACGCGAAGGGGAGAGAGCCTGAGGTTGTGGTCAGAGCGTGCACAGTGATTTGTTTCAGATAGACCTGAAAGTAGTATAAATGAAATGGAGTTAGGGCATCTTGAGGATCGCAGGTAAATGTACTGATAGTAACATACCTCTACCGCAGCTGCTAATAAAGAAGCGGCCGCTTTCGTGGCTGTCATTTGATGCTGTGACGCGATCAAGTCCATCCGACTAGAAAGATGCTGATGGTTCGGCAGGGTTCGGGAGAGACTTCCGATCTGCTGTGGGACGTGCGTGCCTGGACGATCTAGAGAAATCGCATCTATCCACGAGGACATTGAAAGGTTTGATGAGCGATTTGCACTTACAAGTCCCCTCCGCCCGTATGGCCACTGGCCGTTCATTCTCCACCTCATCGTAGTAGCTCGGAATCGCCGGATGGCCAGGTCGCCGTCCATTTGCATTCGCATGGCGCACTCGAGTCCTTTCTGCTTTACCCATACCAAGAATCCATTTTTGGAGTTGGGGAGGTGGGTCTTGATGTGGGATGATCTTCCGCTTCTTCTTGGGCGGACCTTCGACTGGTGCGGTAGATACCTCGACAACCACAGGATGCGACGCTTTGTATAGGATCGCAAAGATGAGGGAGTTGTGTAAAACCACTGTGCAATATATTTTCAACTCATATATCAGCTTTAAAACGCTCATCCGATGCCGATTGGGGGTACCGCACCAAGTTCAGACGTATTGATCCATCTTCGGACAAGCTCCTCAAACTCCACGCGACCAATATTGCCCTGCAAGAAGTCGGTTAACATCCGCCAATATGGCAGTCCACCGGAGCCGAGCGCGGATGCGAGTTGAGTTCGGATCTCCAAGGGTGAGGTGATGGTCATTTTGAGTAGCAAATCTGTCGAAGTGGATGAGAGTTAAGAGACGAGAGGTGCACACGTCAGGCACGAACGGCAACTTGACACCCGCACCAAACCGTTCTAATGTCAACCACTTCCACTGCGCAATGATGGCCACCGACCTTCCATACGCTGCCGATGCCGAGGACTCGCTAAGTTTCGATGAGCTAGATGTATGCCCCAGCTTGCTATATGGACCTAGGGTGTGTGCTGATCTCCCGGTCATTTCAAGGTACTACGTCTTCAATACGAAAAGGAGCTCTCTCAAGCACATGCTACCACGCAGACCAAGTTCAACTATGCTTGGGGCCTCATCAAGAGCCCGGGGAAGGATAATCATGTAGAAGGGGTGCGGCTACTACAAGGTGATTGCATGGTGTACAATGGAGGTATCGTCATTCACTGATGACATGCCTTTCCTAGAGATTTACAGAGCGGAGCCGCAACGACGGCGAGAATGCCTGTATTACCTCGCGCTGGGTCATTATAAGATGGGAAATTTGGACGACGCAAGGAAATTCAATCGTAAGTATACTCCCTGAGCAATATCAGTGGGTTGATCCTTCCCGGCACCAAGTCGAATGCTACAAATGACGGTGTCGCACCTCCCTTTCGGTCCTTGCCACTCCCTTACTGCTTCGGCGAGACGACTGTATTGGAACGAGGACCAAATATCCTGGAGTGGATGTGTTGACCGTGTGACGCTGCCCCTAAATGCTCATGCGACTTTGAACCCATAGGGATGCTCATGGCCAAGGAGCCGACAAACCTGCAAGCACAAAGTCTCGAAGGCTTGATTGACCAAGCAACTACCAGAGGTGCGGTCCTTACTACGCTGCCAACAAACTGACGCTGACAGCCTTCCTTGCAATTTAGATGGCTATATTGGGATGGCGCTTGTCGGGGGCGCTGCTGCTATTGGAACCCTTTTGATAGCCGGATTAGTACGTCGGGGCAAGAAGTGATGATCTGTCGCTGCTGCTGACTTGGGTGTAAAAAGGGGTTCAAGGTGAATGCCGGGATTTGATTTTTGTATGGGCTATCCGCGTCTGATACCCCATGATTGTCTCACAAGCTGCTTCTCGGACGCTTTCTACATTGTCATCGCTTGATCCCATTATATCTTACAAATACATCGTACACGTACCGAATTCAGCTAACATGCGCACACCACAACGCCCGCAGGAACAAGATTTCATTCTCCCGCGTCAGAACAGGTTCTTGATCGAATCCGTCGCATTTCTCAATTGGCCTTTAGCCTCCTCGTACTCGGCCCTCCAGTTTGGCACGATCAGGTTATGCAGGGTTGCCATGATGGATACTGCGTGCTGAATGTGACATTTTGTGGGAAGGTGTGGTTACGGCAACCGCCGTTCGAGAAGTCAATGCCCTCAAGGTCCTCCTGTTTGGCGACCAAACTGAATGTGTCAGCACATTTGAGGCAACCTTGGAACAGGACGATCGACTAACAGGTGTACGGAAGAACTGGTACAGGTTCCTATCTACGCCTTTGAATGCGCTCGTCGTGTACGGGAACGCGTTGGTGTCATCCGTTGCTGAGATATTCCTCATCAATATGCACTGCAAAGATGAAGAGATTTTTTTTTGGCACTTATTCCTGGAGTGGATTTCAACGTCTGCCTCACCTGCACTTGACCAGGAAACAGTGCGACCATGGCTGGATATCCTGCCATCGCATCTGAATTCGAGGTGTCACCCATGATGATGAAGCGCCTCTTGGGGAACGATTGCACGATCCTGATGAGGTTGACGCGACGAGGGTCGAAGATCTGGCTGTACATCGTCAAGTTCATGGTTCGGAGGTCGAACGAACCAGGTGGATAATAAGCGAAGATGAATTCAAGGTACTTTCGAGCGTCCTGTAATGCGAGAATGGTCAGGATGGTGTATCGGGTCAGTACATTGGGATGACCTACTGGCTGCGGGGTTGTTGTCGAGTAATGGAAGTGCATGGTTGGATCTGCCGTTTGCCAGCTATGAAGAATACTGGGCATCTTGTCCCATGGACGATAGTTGTGCCCGAAGGAGTTGGCGAGGCCGGTCCTGGGAAGCCAGATGACCGTTTCTCTCAGGATATCGTCAATGTCCGCGACGACAGTGACTCCTTCCTCCGGTACAAAGTATGCTGTTGCGTTGCCGACTGCAAACGGGAATTCAGAATTGAGAACGAGTTCGGGAATGCCCATGCATGTGGCGACTTACTGTTGGATGTATCGGTGTACTCATCTAAGGTCTGTATCGCACCATGCCCCGCACCGCTATGTAGCAGAGGCGAGCGAACCGTATGCCACGCGTCGAATTCACCACGAAGGTCTGTGGCTCTAGGGATCGAAAATGTATCGACGAGTGTGCCTGGGTCCGACTTGGAGGTATGTTGGATTAGTTTATAGGATAGGCGGACATGCTCTTTGGGCTTGGAGAATAGACTGCTTGTCATATTGTGAACCATATTCCTCATCTCGGGTGTCCACTGTGCACAGGATTGTATCAGGATACGGGAGGGACAACGCCTGATGAGGTGTTTTTACCTTGTGTCGGGGATATTTATTAAGTATAATCTTGCCGATAGAATCTAGCCGCCTGGTGGTGAACGGAATGAGAGAGTAAGCTGTCCAGAAAATCGTAGGGATCAGTAGGCCTGCACACCAGGTTTCATGGCGAGCAGAGAGATGTACCCGTGCCGTGGGTTCGAAGATTCCAGCCTTTCGAGGTCCAGTTGGCATATCCTCTGTTCGCTCGGTTCATGAGTATCATGGTTTTGACATCAAGCGAACAACGTGACCTACGGTACGGTGAAGACTTCGGTTGGCATCTTGGTATCTGTAAAACCGGCTTCTTCTTCAAGCTTCGCCACCAAGTTCGGAAGCCCCATCCATGTGGTGGCTGAATTTGCTGAGTTTTGAAGGGAGGAGACCCATGACTTCAAAGCGTGATCTCTCTTGATTAAGACTGGGGTCGCTGACGTGTTGTAAAGGAGAACAGCGACGTAGAGGAATAAGGACTTGCGCATTAATGGAAGAGTTATGGATAATGGGCGCCACGTCAGTTGGGTTGAAGCAATAGCGAAATCAAAAGAGTGTCGTTGTTGAAGAGGTCGAAGGGGCAAGTACGAACGGGAGGGAGGGAGGTCAGCAGGAGGCGGTGCCGAGCGTTGTGACAGGTCGAAACATTCATATTTGCAAGACCTCGAGCGTCAAGGGGCAAACCTTGGGTTAGCCGCTAAGCGAGGCACGCGAGGCCTGTCTATCGCGACGACGTCATCGTGTTCCTAGTGTTCGGTGAACTTCCAATTACCAATCGGTAGTAAGGTAGGCTAGAGGTGGTCACTTGAATAACAACTATTACGAGCTTCCGAGAGGCCCATTATTGTCGATTTTTGACATTTGTCCTGAATCATGTACGGAGATAAGGGCTACAGTCACGGATCGAATTAGTGCGCACTTCAGAAACCCTTCGCCCCTGTTCACGATCTACAAATCGCCCGTACCTGTGCATACTATACCAAAGACATACAAATCGTCTCGACTTCGTTCTGATGGGCGATCTAGATGCAACCAAATCTGCAGAGCATGCCACCAAGCTTCTCTCATCAACCGTTGAAGGAGGGACTCGACGAGTTCCATCGGTCTGTCGACTATCATTGAAGTAATCTACGCACTGATCCCCATACCCCGAATTCATGTAGAACACTCGATCTTACCCAGCAACAGATCCGCGCCCTGCTATCTCGGAATCGCGCGGCCCGATTCTTGCATTACCGCAGCGATGCCTCGAAGATCGCAGCTATGAGACAAAGTATTCAGAACGCAATAAGCTGTATTCTGGCAAGTCGACCAAACGTTGTGTATCCATGATCAGCGTGTTGATTTCCTGTCCATGTTGCAGCTCGAGACCAATTTTACCACGAATTACGCGGTCGCCAAAATCGACCAGAAGCAGACTGTAAGCATCATACCTGTTTTCGCTCGTCCAATTCCTGACGAGTATACGGTTTTAGGCCGTGGGTTTGTACTGCATCTTGCCATTGATGCTGCGTTAGGAGTTCTGATCACAATCCTTCCTAGATATCGATCGACTCATCGACCGCCTCGGAACCGGGGATAACGGCGCTTCCAAGAAGTCTCCGTGTCTGAAGGGGACACGAAGGACTGTGCTGGCAAGGATCACGAAATGGATCGAAGAGAGCAGCAAGCATGGATTCTGCTTGAACGGACAGGCCGGAACCGGTAAGTCATCGATAGCTGCGAGCATCGCGAGTAGGGAGAGGGCCTTCCAGCGTCTGGGGGCGGTATTTCACTTCACGCGAGACGACCAGGTTCGCAACAAGGCAGCTATCCTCGTCATCGCGCGACAGCTCGCATCCTGGCAGTCTGGACGGCTGCGTCCGACCATCGCGTCGGCCATCGAGAAGAATCTGGATATCGCGCAGATGAGCCCGAACGATCAATTTGAAAAACTGATCTCAGAGCCGTTGGAATCCCTCGAGGGTGCGTGTCCAACGCTCGTTGTGATCTTGGACGCGATGGACGAATGCGATCCGATGTACGTTTCGCTACTCCTCCGGCTCATCGGCAAAGGCCTGGACTCGGGAACGATCCCATCCGCGGTCAAGTTCTTCATCACGAGTCGCGCTGAGCCCGGGTTGCAGTATCATTACGACAAGATGATGTCACACCTGGAGGTGTACTCTCTTGGAGACGAGAGGAAGGAATCGGTGGAGAGTGATATCGAGGCGTTCTTGAAAGAAGAATTGCCCGAGTTGGTTGGTCCATTGGTGGAGAATGCCTCTGATTGGCCTGGAGAAGAGAAGCGAAAAGCTCTTGTGCGCAAGTCGCAGGGATTGTTCATCTTCGCAAGCACCGCTGTCCGCATAATCACTGATCCCACCACTAGATGCGATCCGGATGAGGAGCTGGAGCGTCTCCTTTCATCCGATCATCCTTCGCATCTCGACGGACTGTAGGGACAGGTCATCGAGCGTGCGTGCCCGAATACGATCAGTCTCAAAAGCTTCCAGCTATTCAGGGACGTCTTAGGAGCACTCGTCGTTGCCCGAGAGCCGACCAACACCCACACCCCCGCGACACTCCTCTGTCCCCGACGGATCCGAGCTTCCGGAGTTCATTAACCTCATTCGTCGCCATGCCCTCAACCACCTCCAAGCTGTCCTCATCATCCCCGGCGTCAATCCCGCCGACCAGGCAGAGGAGGCGCAGCCAATTCAATTCATCCACACCTCATTCGTCGACTACCTAACCAACAAGACCCAATGTGACACACGCCTCCATGTGCGTATATCCGAGCAGCATGAGTTATTGGCGATCGGGTGCTTCCGTAAGATGCAAGACTTGAGACGTAACATGTGCGACCTCGATCCGACTCTTCTGAATTCCGAGGTCAAGGATCTTGGTCAACGGATACGCGAAGGTGTATCACCGGCATTACAGTACGCGTGCGTTCACGTCGCTGGCCACGTGTCTCAAACGAATGCGGGAAATGCAGTAATCCGCACTATGATCGCAAGATTTGCGAGGGAGCAACTGATGTATTGGCTGGAAGGGCTCATGAGGGAGTTACGATGGTTGCATTGATAGAAGCATGGCTCAAGGTGCGATCGGTCACAATTTATACACACGTGGATTACTGATTGTTGGGTTAACCAATGACAAGGTTTCTACATCTGAACCGAGGGTTACACCTATAAGCGCCATATCTTCGTCAGCGAGTTCCTGCGAGATTTTCAATGCAGTTGGCCCCACTGCCGCATTGCTTTATGACCTCCGACGATTCATTATGGAGTTCATGGATCCAATCGTTGCCAGCACTCTTCATATCTACACATCCGCCTTGTCACTTGTGCCATCTAGGGCTGAATTATCACGTTATTATGGGCATTTGACCGAGGGTGGTGTAAGAGTGGTCCGGGGACGTCCGGAACAATGGTCGCAAACTCTTTGGATTGCCTCTAAACACTCTCAACGTGTCACATGCACTGCGGTATCACCCGATGGTGCAACCATTGTCTCAGGGTCCGATGATGGGACCCTACGCCTGTGGGATGCCAAGACAGGGGCAGCCATTGGGGAGCCAATGATGGGTCATACTCATTGGGTCAGCTGTGTTGCTGTATCTCCTGACAGCACAACCATTGTCTCAGGGTCCTATGATGAGACCCTATGCCTGTGGGATGCCAAGACAGGGGCAGCAATTGGGGAGTCAATGATGGGTCATACCAGTTGGGTCAGCTGTGTTGCTGTATCCCCTGACAGTACAACCATTGTCTCAGGGTCCAATGATAGGACCCTACATCTGTGGGATGCCAAGACAGGGGCAGCCATTGGGGAGCCAATGATGGGTCATACCAGTGAGGTCAGCTGTGTTGCTGTATCCCCTGACAGCACAACTATTCTCTCAGGGTCCAATGATGAGACCCTACACTTGTGGGATGCCAAGACAGGGGCAGCCATTGAGGAGCCAATCATCCACCCCCCCTTGCTAATTGACCCTGCCCCTATCACCATTGATTATAAGTGTGCCATCCCAGTGATTGAAAATACAAAGCTACTTCCAAACATACAAACACCTCAAGCTATACATAGCATCAACATGCCAAGCTTTCAACTCAATCTCACACAGGATGGGTGGCTTTTGCATTTTGGCCATAAGCGGATGTTCTAGTTGCCTGTTGATCTGAGAGGTACACCTGTTCTCCAGGGACATTTCATTGTGATACAAAATCCCAAGGTCCCCATCTTTAATGTTTCTGCTTGGATCCATTAAACCTGTTTCTAATCATTGGTATGGTTGTTGCATGATCTTCATTCCCATTTTTGTCCAGTTTGTATATGCCTCTACCACTCAGTAGTAATACCACCTTCTGACATTGGAATTCCCGGATTAGATATGCATCTGCTTGAGAAGAAGGGTGCAGATGCTTCCAAGGACTTGCTAGAAAACCATCCATGATCCCTTACTTGTGCATCTAACAGTGGTGCATCGGCTGCCTGCATGGTGGAACAGAACACATAGGAGATCTCAGATTAACACCTCTGAAATAGACCAGAGATACAAAACATAATAGATTCAGATCATGGATTCACGCCTAGGATCGGTCTGTTTCTTGCCGTGTTATCAGCCTAAAAGCGATCTTTTTTGAGAATGGTGTACGATATGCAAATAATCCTTATACAGGATTATGGCTGCCGCACAGGAGTGAACGAGCTAGAGAACCAAATCAGGTATGTGGGTCCGCCTTGAAAGTAGATTGCGGCGCACGTCATCAGTGCCAGTGGTTCAAAACATGTCCAGCAGCGCGATTGGATCGAAGCATAACTCCCCGCATAAGGCCCTCCTTAAAGAATGGATGCCACGGTCGCGGCACCGTTGTGGGGTACAAAATTACACACAGAGAGCGTGAAGCACCAGACCGGAAACAAAAGGGGGCAGGTACTAACCCCGAGCGAACTTGAAGCATCCAGATAGCGCCGACACCTCTCCGATGCCCTTACCGGAGCAGACTCCCGCGGCGGCCACACGTGCCGAACAACATCAAGGTAGCCACAAGCGAAAAGGGACGCTGTTTCGGTCACCGAGCATTCACTCGACAATGACCAAGCAGGCCCTGCCTCCAGCACTAAGGCCAATATCGGAGACATCATAGCAAAGTATCTAGCTTACCCTCATGCGCAATGCGATTGAACACGCTTATGGTGGTTACAGGGCATACACAGAGTCGTTGCGGGGTCCGGGGAAGTTTTGCCTGTCGAGTTCTACCGACGTCATTCATTTGATCTGAATATTTGAGCCCTGACTGCTGCTGCTCATCGCTCCCTTTCCCCAACGCCACACTCTACTGTCTTACCACTATGGCTACGGAAACAACCAAAGCAGTTATAACGGCTATATCCAAAGGTGATAATCCTATAGCAGCCGTAAGAGCCACGCCAAAGGTCGAAATCCCTACACCTCAAGCCGCTATAGCGAGTTCAGCAACCGCCCCTAAAACGCCTGCAGATGAGGCCATCGACTTCTTCCGATCATCTCCTAGTGCTGGAGAAGAGCCATTGCAAGTGTATGAGCTCAAGTTAGAAGAGGATGGTGGGCCAAACAAGGACCGCGCTGTGAGTCGTTGACGTTGTCTAGGTTAACGCCCACCGTCAAATGACTCACTGATGCACGACATGTAGTATACAAGGCTTCCGCCACCGTACAGACCGTATATTCTTCGTGTCACATTGGACGCTGGTACACCACCGTGCAAGAACGGTACCTTTTTCACCAATTTCCCTTTAGATGGCGGCAAGTTTGATCGGGCTAAGTTTGTTCAACGAACGTGAGCCTCTGTCTGCCGTGACAGCTATCTATGTATATGAACAGCTCCTGATATTTTTTACATTTCCCAGACTTCCATCTATCTTCTCAAAGCCCATCCAGATAGATCTCCCGATCTCTCAAGCCGGTGCCTTTGTTTACTGGGTCGAATACGACGCGCCAAATCCATCCTCGTCAAAAGGTGACGCTACTTCCAAGCGCATCAAGGGACGCGAGGGATACTTCAATGTTGATCCCATCCTACATACCAAGAAGCGAACTCCCATCCTTGACGGTAACCACCAAATCGCTTCCACTGGTGGCGGGGTCACGTCGGAATTCGTTGAAGTTCCCCTAGACGGTCTCACCGTCCTTACTGTCGTGTCCAAATGGATGGGACCCATGTCCGATTGGAAGCCATACCTCTTACAGGCCAGCAAACGCGGCTACAACATGATCCACTACACCCCACTCCAAGTGCGTGGCGAATCGAAGAGTCCCTACTCGATCGCCGATCAGTTGGGTTTCGACGACGCACTCTTCGAGTCAGATTGGAAGGGTACGAAAGATGAGGGCGTCAAGCGTGTCGAGGAAATGATGAGGGTGGCGAAGGAGGAGCATGGGCTGATGAGCTTGATCGACGTAGTCCTCAACCACACTGCTAACAATAGCCCTTGGCTCGTGGACCACCCTGAGGCCGGGTTCAGTCCAGCTAACTCTCCGCATTTGAATCCTGCGGTTGAGCTGGACACATGCATTATGGAGTTCTCGGCCAACGTGGCTGCAAAGGGGTTACCTGCGGTGATTAAGACAGCGGATGACATCGATTTGTTGATGAAGGCGTTGAAGGAGGACGTCGGAAACCTCAAACTCTGGCAATATTATGTCGTCGACACCGAGAAGTCCGTCTCCGATGTTAAGGCTGCGCTCAAGTCCCCAGTCGAGTCGTGGGGTGATGGGACAACCTCTGTAGTCGGCAAGGACGTCGTCGAGCTCGCAAACCTCCTCAAATCCAGCGGGAAAGTCGAAAACACCTCGGCTTTCTCATCGCGTGGATGCGTCGCCGTACAACCAAAGCTGGCCGCGAGCCTCATCAAAGCCGCATTCGCTCACGAGAGCGACCCTGAGAAACTGGGAGAGGCTTGGAGGAAGGTCGTCGACGTGATCAATGTCGATTTGTACAAGGAGTGGGAGGAGGACACCAAGGTTGCTTTAGACAATGTGAAGTCGCGTGTGAAGTATACGAGATTGGACGAAGATGGACCGAGGATGGGACCCATTTCTAAGAAGTAAGTGCGGCTGGATCCAATCCTCAATGATGCGATTCTCACTGAAAGACATCGCTTGCAAATATAGTCTACCTCTCGTCGAGAGTTATTTCACTCGCCTACCACCATCTACCAAGCACGACGCTTCCGCGCTCTCGCTCGCTAATAACGGCTGGATATGGGCTGCAGATCCTCTCAAGAACTTCGCGCAGCTACCTTCTAAGGCGTACCTCCGACGCGAGGTCATCGTATGGGGTGATTGCGTCAAGCTTCGATACGGCGACGGACCCGAATCCAACCCATGGCTCTGGGCCCACATGACGTCCTACGTCCAGCTCCTCGCGTCCATGTTCGATGGCTTCCGTATCGACAATTGTCATTCTACCCCACTTCATGTCGGAGTGGCGATGCTCGACGCGGCACGGGTCGTGAGGCCCGATTTGTATGTTGTGGCTGAATTGTTTACGGGCAGTGAGGAGATGGATCTGCACTTTGTGAGCAGGCTGGGTGTGAATAGTTTGATCCGTGAGTCGTACAATGCTTGGGACCCGAAGGAGCATTCGAGGTTGTTGTATCGCTTCGGAGTGGGCAAACCGATCGGTGAGCTTTTTCGAATGGCTTTTGATCCAACTATATCTCGATCACCTAGCTGACATTGTGTGATGCGTCGGAAGGTTCGATGGACGCCGCCTGTCTGACATCCCCAGAAGATATTCAATCCCCCGTTCCTGGTGGTCCGTCACGTCCTGGCTTAGTCACCCCGCTTCAAGGATCCGTCCCACACGCGCTACTCTTCGATCTCACCCATGACAACGAATCCCCTTTGTCGAAACGTTCCGCCGAGGATGCCCTCTCCACGGGCGCGCTCGCGACGTTCGCGTTCTGCGGCGTTGGGTCAAACAAGGGCTTCGACGAGCTCTTCCCCAAGATCCTGGACCTCGTAGGCGAAGAGAGGAAGTATGACCTTCTCGATGGTGACGCTGGGATTGCGAAAGTGAAGGAGCTACTGAATTATCTACATACGGAGATGGTTCTCGAGGGATTTAGTGAGGGCCATGTCCATCAAGAGAATGATGTGAGTGACAGTGTTTATCGAGAGGGTTCTATCGGCTTAACCAATGCTGACTTGGTATGATTATGCCCTTAGTATATTGTCATGCATCGAGTCCAGCCTTCGACACAGAAGGGATATTTGCTTGTTGCTCATACTGCCTTCCGTAAAGGAACCAAGGATCGTGGCCACCGTAAGTCTATGTTGATGACCGATGTTCCCCGTTCAGAAATCTCAAGGAATCTTCCACGTTCCCTTTTTAACTTTCGCTTACAGTCGATCCGGTCAAGCTTGTCCGGACGAAGGCCGAATTTGTTTTTGGCGCTTCGATTGACATCCCATCTTACGACACACCATCACCTCCCCCGACCACTCTACGCGGACTCAAGAGCACCCTCGTCCATATCCCTGCGTTTACACCCAAGCGTGAGGGTACTGACACACAGATCATCGTGCCAGAGTCATTCCCGCCCGGGAGTGTGATGGTGTTTGCGACGCAGATGGAAGGGATGGACAAGGATCTAGATCAGTTCTCCAAATCCGGTGTAGATGAGGCATTCGCTGGGTTGGACTGGGTGGATCTGAATGTGGTCTTATATCGGTCGGATGGCGAGGAGAAGGATGCTACAGGTATAAAACCATCATTTAGCTGAAGCTGGTTGATGGCTGAAATGATTTTTATCTTAATCTCAATAGGAGGCGCAATTGGGACGTATAATGTACCCGGCCATGGCCAGCTGGTGTACTGTGGATTGGAAGGATGGATGGCCCCATTGAGGCGGATCATGAAATTCAACGACCTCGGACACGCTCTCTGTGGGCACTTGCGAGAGGGAACTTGGGCCATGGACTACGTACATTCGCGACTTGAGAAGTGAGTGATAACAAAACCTCCGAATTGTTGTAACCGCGCTGCTGAAGCCGGTTCGGGTCGTATAGGCAAACGGACATCTTCCCAAACATCGCCAAGCCGGCTGCATGGTTCAAAGAACGCTTCGACAAGATCAAGGCCACCGTGCCCTCCTTCCTTCGCCCAAAGTATTTCGCCATCGTCATCTACGAGGCGTACAAAGCCGCCCGTCGTGTCGCGATGGAGCAATGCGTCGGCTTCGTTTCCTCCGGAACTGGATTCACGCAAGACTTGGCGCTATGTTCGATCCAGATGTATGGACGTGTGTCGTCCGCTTCATTGGATCCTGGAAAGGTCGAGCCTTGCTTGGCGGCTGGTCTACCTCATTTCGCTGCTGGATGGGCAAGGACTTGGGGGAGGGACGTATTCATCTCGCTTCGAGGCTTGTTCTTGACCACGGGTAACTTTGACGCGGCGAAGAAGCATATATTGGCATTCTCGTCAACCTTGAAACATGGGCTGATTCCGAATCTTTTGGATTCCATTCGGAGCCCTCGGTGCGTTTTCAAGATTCGTCAGTCTAGGCGTTGCGATTGTCATGTTGACTTTTTTTGCTCATGTCAGATACAATTCCCGCGACTCTCCTTGGTGGATGCTTCAGAATATCCAAGATTACGTGAACATGGCACCCAACGGCCTCGCCATTCTGTCCGAGCCCGTGAAACGTCGCTTCCCTCAGGATGATTCGTTCGTTCCATGGGACGACCCACGCGCATATAGCTACTCCAGCACCGTCGCCGAAGTAATTCAAGACATCCTACAATGCCATGCAAGCGGGATTCACTTCCGGGAGCACAATGCCGGACCGAACTTGGATATGCAGATGTCGGAGGCGGGCTTCAACATCGACATCGACGTCGATTGGAAGACGGGATTCATCAAGGGCGGAAATGCGCAAAACTGCGGTACTTGGATGGACAAGATGGGAGAGAGTAGCAAGGCGGGTAATAAGGGAGTGCCGGGAACACCGAGAGATGGTGCGCCGGTGGAGATTATTGGGCTGTTGAAGAGCACGCTCCGTTGGGTCGATTATTTGGTCACCAAGGGGAACTTCCCGTTCAAGGGGGTGGAAGCGGAAAGTGAGTGATGACTTGGGCTCGTGGTCGTTGCGAGGCTTATTGAACGTTGCGCTTTTCAGTTGATGGCAAGATACAACTCGTGACCTACAAGCAATGGAACGACTTGATCCAGGCCTCTTTCGAGAAGCATTTCTACGTCCCGCTTGGTGAGTCCGGTGGCTCAAGTCACCATGAACGATGACGCTGACTGGTCACCGCAGATCCCGCCGATGACCCAGAATATGCCGTCAACACTGCGATGATCAATCGCCGCGGGATCTACAAAGACGTGTACGGCACACCCAAGGATCGAGAGTGGTCAGACTATCAGCTTCGATGCAATTTCCCGATCGCGATGATCGTCGCCCCGGAGATGTTCGATCCAAAGCATGGTCTGGGTGCTCTTAAGATCGCAGACGAAGTCCTCAAGGCCCCGCTAGGGATGAAGACACTTGACCCGAAAGATGGGCAATTCCGAGGTGATTATGACAACTCCAACGACTCGGATGATCGGAGTGTGGCCAAGGGATGGAACTATCACCAAGTGAGTGGCGTTCAACACGTTATAGTGGCTCGTGGTCCTTTGCTTACACGCATCCTGGTGTATCAGGGACCGGAATGGGGATGGCCGTTGGGCTACTTCCTCAGGGCATACCTACTGTTTGATAAGATTGCTGGCAAGGTAGGCTCTGCAGAAAATAATCTTATCGCATGTGCTAATTGCCCCCATTCGTCGGCGCAGGACGTGGATGACACCTTGCATCATCTTCACACCGCTCTCATTCCCGCGCGTCGTTATATCCAAGACGATCCTTGGGCTGGAATTCCCGAGTTGACGAATAGAGACGGCGGGTACTGTAATGACTCGTGCCGAACCCAGGCGTGGAGCTCGAGCACCATTTTAGACTTCCTAGATGACGTTCATAGAGTCCAACCCAAGTAGAAGATGTATCCTCGACGGCATACAACACAAAGAAGGTTGGCATGCATGTAACAAGAAGAAAAGACCCGATAGTTGTTTCAGTGTCATGTTATACTTGGAAGTCATAGATAGAATCCATGTTATCTGCAAAGAGTCGCATTAATTATGCTCATGAGGGCACTTCCTCGAAAAGGATAATGGTCTTGGCAGGGGTCGATCATCAACGATCAGTCCCTTACATCCCCTGGCCCATTTTAACTCACCTTGAACTGCCAAGAGAACCATCTCAAATCCATTGCAGCTGACGCTATTGATAAATCACGCGAATATTCTCAACTTCATTTTCCCGACCCTGGTGCTCTCATTCCATCTGTTCAACTGAGGAGGGTCCTTTGGATAGGAAACTCTCAACCATACTTGGCGGAATGCGCCTCCCCTGTGATCAACTGACGCGACGCATTGATTCAACATCGCCTGCATAGACTATATCCTATTAACCCCAACGTATACGTAGTAGTATTATATCCTGTGCATCAGAATGCCAACACATCTTTCCCTCGCGCCTGACACGTATTCACAACCCAATCCCCCACCATATGAACGAAAGCGTCATACTCCCAATTCTTCTCCGCGAAAAAGATCCCACAATGCGCTTCCACCTCGCTCGGGACCCCCGCGACGGGCACGCGTTCCCAACGCGATCGATCAAATGACTTGATTGGAAGGATGATGAACCGTCTTGGGGGTCCGTTCGCCCTCTTCTCCTCCGGTGTCATCTTATCCAACAATTTCTTCTTTGCCTCCTTCTCGGCCTTGGAACGATCCTTTTCTTCTTTCGCAGAAGCCTTCGCGCGAGCTTTCTCTTCGGCCTCGACCGCCTTCTTTGTAGCTTTTATCGCCTTCTGTGCGTCCTTGTCGGCTTGCTTCGCTGCCTTTAGTTGATCCTTGTGGATGGACTTGATCGCTTTGTCATGTTGTTTCTGCTGTGCAGCGTCCATCGGTGGATGAGGTTCAGGGAAGAGTGGACCCACTGTATTCGAAGAGTCGTCGGTAGAAACCCGTCCAGGTGACGGGCGACCGGGAATAGTAGGTGACGGTGGATCCGGCCACATCTTGTCATCTGGGGTATGGTCTGGAAACGAGGTCATGGACGATAAAGTGGGTTGGCCAAACGCCGAGGATGGGCGACTGCTGGATGCCGTCGACCTCGTATCGTTCGTAACAGAGTCAGAGACAGAAGGGGAGAGTGCCCGAGGCGAACTCATGTTAGATTGGTTATTGCTCCATCCAGAAGAAAAATCTGTGAATGGCGCAGGCTCTTCGGGTTCTGGGAAGCGCATCGAGGCGACGCTCAACTGAGAAGAGCTGGTGCCGGGTAGGTGTGGGCGCGAATCGGAAGGTGCTGCGAGGTGGGGCGTCCCTCCCTCCTCAACGAATGGCTGCGCCACGGGAAATGGGACATGTTGCACCGGCGCCTTGTAAGGGATGCTACGCTCCTGCGATGCTCCCCTCTTCGCCCCCGGAACCGTCTCGGTGTAGAAATTAATCCATTCTCCTCCTTTCCAAGCTTGCATCTTCTGATACCGGTTGCGCATCCCATCTGGATCTAATAGCATGGATCCATGTTCCCAATGAGATATGAGCCATTCCTTCGTTGCCATCCAAGGATCGTGGTAGTGTTTTCGGAAGAAGTGCACTCTAAGAAATCAAGCCATTAGGTACGGCAGTGTAAAGGTCATTATGTCATCAAGGGCACATACGTCTGTTGCAGCGCCGTCGGACCAGGTGTGAGGTCCGGGACTTCTTCCAAAGCACTAGGGGCCGACGAGGAAAGCCCAGGACTATTCGAATCTCCTCCAGCGTCGGATGTATTGACCATGTGGACCTTACCAGTGTCGTTCATGGTCCCCTCTGACTGGGCATTATCCTCTCCGGGAAACAAAGATGCGATCCCAGAAACGATGACATGGGGATGGACGCCTGTGTCCATCGATTGGTACGTGTGTTCTTTATTCAGAAAAGACCCCAGCTCGGTCATGCTCACCGAGGTAAGGGACATCCATGGCGATGAACCCAATCACCTGGCTCCTCTCATCTTTGGTATCCCATTGAAGTGCTGCCTCTGCAACGACAAAGCCACCTAAAACCGCCCAGACTGAAATTTCAGAATTCGTCCATGGGTAGGTAGGTTAGGGAGAGGTGGAGAGGCAAACTCCTCCTTTTCCATACCCAAAGAATGCCCAATCAGGATGATCAACCCAGGTTCCAAAGTCCTCATCCAATCCATCAACCTCTCTACCGCATATTGTAGAGGCTTCCTCGACTTGTACGTCGGGTAGACATGACTCTCGAGCGATGGGATCCGTCTGTCAAGTTTATAATGCAGGTCCGTAGGGAAACGTTGAAAAGATGTATGGTCGCCTCGAAAACCGTGAACGAAGACGAGATGGAGTGGACGATAGGTCCCGATGCTACTTCCAACATTGAATGGCTTGGGAGATGATCGTCGTGCTAGTAGCGGTGGTGGTCGCAATGATGGAGGCATGGAGTGGTTTGTCAATGGTCAATGCTGCGTGCTGTACAAGGTCCCCGCATGGTTTGTATTAAACGGCAACTACATGCGACGTTGAGCTAGCTACTCGTCGTCATCATCATCTACCTCCATGGCTAGACGACGGGGCTTCCTTCCTGTGGCGGGACGGATGGCCACTTCATTCTCATCGTCGCTGACAGCCATCGCGTCCCCGTCCTCCCTGTCATCCACCCTCGAGGTGGCTATATCGTCGTTGTCATCATCGTCATCATCGTCACTAGCAGACTTCTTGGATGGCCTCGTTTTCTTGTCTCGCCGACGCACGCGGTGCGCTTCCTCAATCGCTTCGTCTGCTTCGTCGAGCACATCCCCCTTTTGCGCGCCATCTTCCTCGTCATAGTCATCCACAACAAACTAAAAAATCAACACATACAAAAGCTGAGCACACAAGGGTTGCATATCATTTCGATCAAGACGACTCACCTCGTCGGTTTCGTAGTCGCCAGGTCCAGCTCTTTTACCAGTCGCTGGAGGCGCCCTTCCAATCCTCCCGCCACTAAACGTATCATCTTCATCCGACGGATCCTCATCGCTCCAATCCATCTCGCGATTCCTCCGACTGACCGTATTCCGCGCGGCCGCAGGTCTACGCTTGGCCGGACTCTCCCCCGCGGTAGCCCTCCGTTTCTTTGAATTTTGAGCCTTCTTCGCAGCTTTGAGCTGATCTGCGCGTTCCATCTCCGACTCCCTCGTCGGAGCGGGTGCCATCATCAGACGCGTCACTTTAGAGTGCCTCTGACCAACGGCTTTGACGAGTTTTCGGTGCGTTTCCGATTGCATGCCCGTGGGCCGGAGCGTGAGGGTGCCGGTGATGGCGGCTTCGGCTTGGAGGAGTTCGGCTCGGACGTGTTGGGCGAAGAGGTAGGTGAGGCCTTGGTTTCGGTTGACGTTGTGTTGGGAGGGCGTGTCTTGGGAGAGATTTGGGACTGCGGGTCGAGGGGCGGTTGTAGTGGGCATGTCGATGTTGGATGAGACGTCGAAGAGTTCTTTTCCTAGCTGGAGGCTCATGGAGCCATCGGACCATTTGATGACGCGGCTATTGGATTGCTTCCTCTGAGCTCACTTTCATACGTTAGATCTGGGTTTGAAGACTGCAGACACATAAGACGGAAACCTCACCATTTGTCCATCTGGGCCTTTGACCCACCGCCATCGAATGGTATTCTCAACTTCAAGCTTCACGCTCATGCTTTTCTCCCGCGTACTCAGGCCTTGCACTCCTTCTTCAACATCACCTCCGGCGCCTTGATACGTGTCTTGGTCAAAGGGGTGTGATTCTAGCTTGATGAAGTTTGGCATTCGAAGTACCCAATACTGTACGGATGCGAATGTTAGAACCATCTCCCCGATATACAAGAACGATTGGCTCACGTTTCCATCCGACGCTGTCGGGAGTGGTAGGTTCGGAATCCGCATCTGAGCTTCAGTTAACACCTGTTCCTCAGCCGCTCCTTCGTCTTCCTCGTACTCCATGGCTTTCCGCTTTCGTCTCTCGGAGGCAGAGATACCATCAGCAGACCCTGGAAGCGACGGCGTGGGCGATGACTGTCTATCATGAGCACAATTAACAACCTATCAATAGGCGCTTCAAATGAGGAAGGATTCTGTATTAGACCGACCGAGTGCCGGCTTTCTCACTCCCAGCTTCGTCATCGTCGCCGAAAAGATCTCCCATTTCTCCATCATCATGAGCCATTGGTTCCTTGCTGCCCTCAGCAACTTGCTCGGTCGTAAAGTCGGGCAGTTGCTCGTCGTCGATAGGTATCTCAGGTGTCGCATCTGGTGGGATATCGGCATCTCCTCCCATCGTATTTTCCTCCATACGGGTCGTAATTGTATGAATGTCAAGCTCTGTGGGACCAGCCATGAGGTCGGCCATGGTCGATGATGCTGAGGATGGAAATAATCTGATCGACGGGTAGATTATGGTTGTACATGCTTGGAATGTTTACCTTAGGATCTGCTGCGTCACCGAACCGCCGCCACCCTGACCCTGACTCGAGTGGACTCGTAAAGGAGTCAACAATCAGTATATATACGTACAGTTACGACGTCTAAACTCCTCGCCTCGATTTTCCCCTCTTAAATGGCTACTCACCACTTTGCCGAGCCCTTATATGTCTTCTCCATCCGGCAATCCGTCCTCGCTGACCTTGTCGTCAGGCCGTCACCCCTTGCTCCACAGGCAATATCTTCGGATTCTCCAGGGACGCTTGACTCGAATTCCATATCTGGGGTGTCATCTGGTTCTGCCTCCATGACCTGCGCTCTCTGTCTTGGCGCGAGCTTCGTCGACGTATCGGAGCAGCGAGCGCACTTCCGGTCTGATTGGCACCGATACAACGTCAAGCTTCGTCTTCGAGATGCCAAATTACAGGCCGTAACTGAATCCCAGTTCTCCGCTCTAATGGGAGGTATGCTATATCTATATAAGACCTGTGATGTCTCGCTCTACTTTGACCGCTGACATCCACGCGTGGTGTAGGCCTTGAGGACTCGCTCTCTGGCTCGGCTTCATCATCCGAGGACGAAGGATCAGAGTCGGATGTGGTTTCCACGCTGCTTCACAAAACACGCATCAACGGGCGGTCAAGATCCGTGTCTCCGTCCCAAGATGAACGAGTGCTTCCCAGATCACCTATCCTCTGGCTGACATCACCCACGATTCCCGATACCCAGCTCGGTATTTATACGACTATATTTCCTCTAGGAACGACCTCGTCCGAGTATGTCAACGAGTTGCGGACGATGCAAGATGGTGGACAGCATGGGAGACAGTGGGCGGTCTTCATGACTGCAGGTGGCCACTTCGCCGGCTCAATCATCAGGGTATGCTATCCTAAAGAAGATACCCCCGACAAAGGACCTGGTACGACCAAAACGAAGTCGAAAGGAGGACAGAAGAAACCCGAGTTAGAAGTGATACGGCATAAAACCTTTCACAGATATACGAGTACGTGGTTTCAAGGATAATTTCTGGACTATCTATGGCTTACAATAGTGTATAAAAGCACGGAGAAAACAGGGAGGTAGCCAATCGGTCAACGATAACGCGAAAGGGAATGCGAAGAGCGCCGGAGCTCAACTGCGTCGTTACGGTGAACAAGCTCTCAGAGATGTACGTCAGGCTACACACTCGGTTTCAATTTCTCTGACAGCGCTCCTTTAGGATATTCGTGGGCTCCTCGTTGAGTGGAAGGATGATATCAACGCCTCCGAGAGGGTATTCATCCGTGCAAACATCTCGAACCGAAGGACCTTCATCGACTTTGATGAGAGCCCGATACCCAAGGGTATGTGGGTTACTTCACGTTTGTTTCTACTCACATCTGATAGTGAGACATGTGTTGCAGGTGATGAACGACTGCGAACTTTCCCTTTCCCTACACGGCGGCCGGTACGTTTGACAGCTTGGCCCTAACAAGACAAAATGACCGATATCAAAGGGCTTTAGACCCAATCCGAACTGATTCGGTGTGTATCTGAGCTCATTCGAGTGAAAGTCTCCCACTACACGGAGGAAGCCCTGGCAGCTCAGGATCAAGCACTTTTGGTGTCCCTCTCAAAGCCCAAAGCTGTACCTACGCCAGCGCCAGCGCCAGATCCCAAGGCCTCTCAAGCTCCTGCTCCGAAACTCTCGAAAGAGGAACAATATCAACGGGACCTTTGGTCACGCCTCTTAGAGATGGTCCGGAAAGGCCGGCTGGATGCGCTAAAGGCCTTTTGGGAGAAGCAAGGCTTGCAACTGGTTGGGAGCGTTGACGGCCGGCTACCAGAATGGCTCGACGGGAAAGACAGCGGCGCCGGGGGTACACTGCTGCAGTTAGCTGCCGCATCCGGTCAAGATCAGGTTGCCCACTGGCTCTTGGAAGACTTACGGGCCGATCCCACAATCGCGGTCCCTCCCTCCTTCTCTCGGTTCCGTCACGGAGACGGAGAGGGTGCCGAAACTGCACTTGAAGACCCTGCAGCACCTGCCGGCAAGCAGACAGCATACGATATTTGTCCCAACTCACAAACGCGGAACGTTTTCCGCCGTTGCGCCTACGCTCACTCGGGTTGGTGGGACTGGCTTGGCGCGGCTGGGGTTCGTAGTGTTTTGACACCAGAAATGGAGGCGAAAGAGCGGAAGAAGGAAGAAAGTCGCAATAAGATGCGGGAAAAGGCGAAAGAACGGGAGGCAGCAAACTCGCCGAAGACGCTTGATGAACCTGAAGTGGCCACACCTTTTCCAACAGTAAAGGAGATTTCTGGCCCAAAATCGGGACCGCAGAAGCTTGGTGGGCAGTCCAGCGCGCCGACCGGTGTTGCTGGATTGACACCGGAAATGAGGGCGAGGGTGGAACGGGAACGGCGCGCCAGAGCAGCGGAGGCCCGTCTGAGTGGAATGAAGTCAGGCTGAAGGTCCCCATAGATGTTAGAGTATAATATCAAACCAATTGGGTTAGATGTGACGCGTAGCTGTATAGATCAGGATGTCCGTTACGTGCGAGTAGGGTGACCGACCTCGCATTCCTTTCTGAACTGCATCCCCTCATTTCGCGCGTCCTGGCTCTAATATCCTCATGGTCTATCACAATTTGAAAGGTCCGTATGGAGCTTCCTTGGGTGAAAGCTTTCGACTAATCCAGCTTTGTTAGCATTGATCAAGGGGATTAGGGCTTGCAAGGTGGACCACCTCTCCAGTCACCTTCGCCGTATCCGGGCCACGCGCTGATTGAGTTTTATATAGACTCTAGCAGATGAACGAGCCCTCATCCAAAATGAATCAGCCGCGATACGAACGTCGTTCAAGGAGGAGGATACGTTCGCCCGGCATAACAATATCGCGAAGCTGTTATACATCCACATGCTGGGCTACCCGGCACACTTTGGCCAGATAGAATGTTTGAAACTGGTCGCTAGCCCCCGATTCTCCGACAAGCGGTTAGGATACCTGGGCATCATGTTGCTTCTGGATGAGAATCAAGAGGTATTGACCTTGGTAACGAACTCGTTAAAGAAGTGAGTGGCCTGCGTTGCGCAGTTTTGACTAGTGTCCTCATCAACCTCCTATGCAGTGATATGAACCATTCGAATATGTATGCGGTCGGACTCGCGCTCTGCACATTCGCGAACATCTCATCCGAGGAGATGTCGAGGGACTTGTCGCACGAAATAGAGAAGTTGTTAGGGTCGAGCAATACGTACATCAGGAAGAAGGTACAAATCTCGCTCGAAGTGGAAGAAAAGATCAGCTGATTCCTCGCCGTTTCGTAGGCAGCGTTGTGCGCCTTACGGGTTGTCAGACGAGTGCCAGATCTCCTGGAGAACTACATAGCGAAAGCGAAGGCCCTTCTCTCCGACAGGAACCACGGAGTTCTGTTGACCGGAATAACTCTCATCACGGAGATGTGTCAAATAGATGAAAGCTGTTTGGACGAATTCAGAAAAGTTAGTCGGACCTCAGGGCGTCGCCGGCTTGCAATTGACCCTTTTACGAATTCTTAGGCAGTTCCGTTACTAGTTCGGAACCTGAAGTCCCTAGTGACGACGGGCTATAGTCCGGAGCACGATGTGTCTGGCATCACCGACCCCTTTTTGCAAGTCAAGATCCTACGGTTACTACAACTCCTAGGCACCAGGGATGAGCAAGCAAGCGAGACAATGAACGATATCTTAGCGCAGGTACAAGCGAAGTATGGGCGACTTGATTGCATTTGTTAAACCATATGATTTTATCAGGTCGCTACAAACACGGACTCTTCAAAGAACGTCGGGAACGCCATCCTGTACGAGACCGTTTTGACTGTCTTACACATCGAGGCGGACAGTGGGTTGCGGGTGATGGCTATTAACATCCTTGGGAAGTTCTTGAGCAATCGAGACAACAACATTAGGTATGGGGGACTTCACTGGCCCTATATCGACTGGCATTAAATGTTGGGTTTGGTTTATAGATACGTTGCGCTACATACCCTGAACAAGGTCGTTGGCATCGATACCAACGCCGTGCAAAGGCATCGCAATATTATCCTTGATTGCCTCCGTGACGGCGATATATCCATTCGACGTCGCGCTTTGGAGCTATCTTACGCACTGGTCAACGAGGGGAACGTACGCGTGCTGACAAGGGAGCTCTTGGCGTTCTTGGAGGTTGCAGACAACGAGTTCAAGCTTGGGCTCACTACCCAGATCTGTCTGGCGGCTGAGCGATTTGCGCCAAACAAGCGGTGGCATATTGACACCGTCCTCCGAGTACTGAAACTGGTTCGTCGACTGTACAGAGTTTGGGGGAACTATAGGCATTGTACTGACTGTCTAGTTGGTTGCAGGCTGGCAACTATGTCAGAGAAGAAGCTCTTGCGGGGTTCATTCGCCTAGTGGCGCATACACCAGAACTCCAGCCTTACACAACCTCCAAACTATACTCGGCACTGCATGCTGATATATCCCAAGAGTCGCTTACGTTGGCGGCCGTGTGGTTGATTGGAGAGTATGGTGAAGCACTTATCGAGACCGGATTAGTAGAAGAGGAGGTCGCCAAGTCGGTAAGACTACCTGACCTGAAAATAGGCTAAAGGGCGTCTCATTAATCTGAGCCACTCAGGTCACGGACGTTGATCTGATCGATCTGATGGAAACCGTGCTCAACTCACCATACATCAACACCCTGTCGCGGCAGTTTGTGCTCACAGCGGTCACAAAAATCTCGTCACGACCGACCACTTCTAGTGCACAGAGGGACCGGATCTGCGAGCTCTTAGAGGGTTACGCGACTAACCCTGCGCTAGAGATACAACAACGGGCAGTTGAATTCATCAATCTATTCAACCAGACGGAGATTAGGGCGGGCGTTCTAGAACAGATGCCTGCGCCGGAGCTAAAAGCCACTGTCATGGGCACAGGTGCGTGGCAAACCCTAGCTTGCACCCTTCGAAGATGCGTGTTAACTCCCTTTTCCCATCAGTCAGTGAGAATCGGACGGTTGGTTCTACTCGGACGGACCAGGATGTGAGTTCTCTTAAGACCAATCGTTGATCACTGGACACTGAACCATACCATTAGCAATCACTTCTTGACTTCGATGGCGAAGCCCAGTCAAACGGTGCTTCTGCAGCTCCTGCGCAATCGCAGGCCGCCCCGCAGAGTACTCAAGACCTTCTTGCCGACATCTTTGGCAGCTCATCGGAAACTCCAGTCTCCCCAACGTCCCAGCCCCAAGCAGGCGCGAAATCGTCCATGAACGATATCCTCGGTCTATTCGGATCCACTCCTGCACCTTCGAATGGCATACCTCAGCAGCAGCCACAACTCAGCTTATTCGCAACTTCGCCTACCACAACGTCCAATCCGCTGCTATCGCTTGGCCAAACTTCCGCACCCGCACCCACTCCACAACAAGCCCCAGCAGAATCCAGACCTGCGAGCCAGTCTTACTTGGCATTCAATAACCACACTCTGCAAATTAGCTTGACCCCTCAAGTCTCGGCGGCCAGACCTGGAATCGTTAACATTATGGCACGGTTCCGGGTTACGGGGTCGGACGCGGCTACGAACGTGAACTTCCAGGCGGCGGTACCAAAGGTGAGCCGAACCGTGCATTCTAATCCAAAATCTGGTCTGCACTTATTCACTCCTCACGGATGGCTTTGTAGACCCAGCAACTGCAGATGCTGCTCATGTCCAACCAGACGGTGGCACCAGGAGCTACTGAGACACAACAGCTGCGGGTGACCGCACCAGTGGGGGTAAGTTGAATCTCAAATTTTCGAACTTGCAGTGCCCAACTCAAGTGCATTCCATACTAGTCTCAAGTACGGTTACGATTGCGGATAGCATTTACAATGGGTGGACAACCGATACAGGAGCAGGTTGATTTCTCTGGTTTCCCTCCAAACCTTACAACTGGTGGACAGTAGTGTGGATATAATGTATAGATCGCTTTCAGATACTGTAGTAGATCACGGTTGTATCATTCAATCCATCCGATCACATGATCGATCAGGGTCTTGAAGGGTTATTCTTCTCATCTCATCTTCCAAAACTCAATCAAGCACTTCCCTCCATTACAACTATGCAGAATAAGGTCAAGTCTCTGGATACAATGATGGCTGGGTCGATCCTTTCTAGCATGCGTATCGACATAGTCAACTTCAGAATTGGACGCTGGTTGCAGTTGTGGGACTCATCACATTCAGCGTAACATTTCCCTACACAAGTATAACCGACATTTCAATCAGTCCCATCATGCTTGTTTTGTTTATTTGCAAAGTTGACCTGGTCCAAGTTTGTATATCCCCTCGTCTTGCCGACCGCTCAAGATCAATACCACACACTTCCCGATAGCAGCAAGATGCCCAGCAAGAAACCGGCAAAGACAAGGAGGATCGGGTCTTGGGAGATAGGTAGGACAATAGGAAAGGGAAGTTCAGGTGCGTTGCATCAGAGCGGCGGTCCTCGGTAGCCATTTGTTGACCGTTTACTATGTATCCGACGCACAACCTTAGGGCACGTCCGTATCGCTCGACATATTGCCACCGGGGAGTATGCGGCCGTTAAGATCGTCTCAAAACACGCCCTTGTATCCTCTCGCCTCTCCATGTCCAACGCTGGGGAAGAAGAAGACAAGATTTTGCTCGCGATCGAGCGCGAGATTGTCATCATGAAGCTCATTGACCATCCTAACGTGCTCAGTCTCTATGATGTATGGGAAACCAAGAGTGAACTGTGAGTGGTTGTGCCACCTCTAACGTTTCACATCACCTCAAACCTTCAACAGGTATCTCGTGATGGAGTATGTTGAAGGTGGCGAGCTCTTCGACTACCTGGTCTCCAAAGGTCGCCTCCCACGGGTCGAGGCATTGCACTACTTCCAGCAAATCATTCACGCGGTCGATTACTGCCATCGGTTCAATATCGCTCACCGCGACCTTAAGCCCGAAAATCTCCTTCTGGACAGAGAAAAGAACATCAAGGTTGCTGACTTTGGCATGGCTGCCTGGGAGGGAGGAGACGCAATGCTCGACACCAGTTGCGGTAGTCCACACTATGCCAGTCCTGAAGTCGTCGCTGGCAACGCCTACCACGGATCCATATCCGACATCTGGTCATGCGGTGTCATTCTCTACGCACTCCTGGCCGGTCGCCTACCCTTCGACGATGACAACGTCCGAGCCTTACTCAACAAGGTTAGGGAAGGAGACTTCATAATGCCGACCGATATCGAGCCTGCGGCAAAAAATCTGCTACGACGTATGTTGGAGAAAGACGTGACGAAACGCATTACTGTGAGTCTTGGGATAAGTTCACCCTTTCATTTCCTAATACCTTCATAGATGGCGGAAATCTTGAAACACCCATTCTACCTCTCCCGTCCACCTCGTCCCATGAAAGGAGCGGACGTGCACCCTCCTTCCCTGGCAGAAGTTGAGCGGCCTGTAGATTCCGAGGACGAAATTGATCCAGATATCTTCCGGAATCTTCAAACGTTGTGGCACGGCACTCCAGAGGCGGATATTATCACAGCCCTTACAAACAATGAGTGAGCTTTTACGCCTTTGCTAGGTCCTACATAAGTCTAATCACTGATTTATACGCCTCGAAGACAAACCTGGGAGAAGGCAGTGTACCATCTTCTCCTTAAGTATCGTGCCAAGCAGCTTGAGACATACAACATGGACGATGATGACAATCCCCCCGAAACAAAGAAACGAGTACATAAACGGAACCCTACTCCTCCTCTCAAACAGGCACAACTGCTTACCACTTCCCCTCGAAAGTTACTGCCACTCCCACCTCCAGCCAAGGACGTGCAGGCTCTGCACAATTCCCCCCTTCTCCTATCGACTTCTAGAGAGTATGAGGCCTTGTCTAGACCTAGTGCTCCGACACCGGACACCGCGTATGCCGTAATCAAATGCCCTTCGGCAATCCTACCTGTCATAGATCCAGTCGAAAAGATGTCAGCCGAGATTTCGTCCGAGGCCTCCCCACGGGGACCACAGGCGGTTACACAGTCTACAAAACCCGTCCACTTTCCCGTCGCGGTACCAGAGATCACTCTGCAAGGTGCAAGTCCAATACGGCACAATCCATATCGTCATGTCTCGGCCATCTCTACACGTTCGTTTGAGTCGAATGGGACCACGGCCCTCCCTCCATTTCCGCCCCTGCAAATCCCACAAGTTCAGGACGAATCTATCCGACAATTCTTTAAGCAAATTGCGGATCAGCTCTCAAAAATCCAGATACGTCAGTCGATGATCGCCCAAGGAACTGGTGTGCCCGGAAACTCGCCTGATCTTCAGGCTCTGGCACTGGCCGCTCTCAACTTCGCCACAAACCCGGATGGGGCGGCGGTGTTCCGGTCGACTATCAGCGCGGCTCCACCACCGCCAACCCCGTTAGACGGCGCCTTCAATTTCATGAAAGGGGATAGCGGATATGGCGTTGCACCAGAGGAGTACGAAGCACCGAGGAGTCAACGGAATTCGACCCACGAATATTCTTATCCTGCTACAGGGCACATTAACCGGAGCAGCATTGGCGCCTCCAGCGTTGCATACGGGCTGGGCATAACAAACTATCGAGACATCCACACAGGCCCTAGTGCACCTCGTCCACCTTTCCGAAACAACAGCGAGTACTTCCCGAGACTGTCTGCCACATTGTCGCGGCGTGACACCCCTCCGTTGCGTTCGGGACCACATTCCCGCATCAAGACGTTCTTGAATGCGTCTGATGGTACGTCCGATAAAGAGAATGGGCCTCGAGGTAGGAGGGAATCGGCGCATGGGTCTCCGATTGATGAACCATACCCTGGTGACATGGTTGATAGAGGACACGTTGGCAAGCCGGCAGCGAACTCGCACAAAGTCCCCGGGCCTACCAACACCCTCAAGCCCCGGTCGTCCATTCGATCGGATGGTGCTTCTCGTCGAACGCCGATGGGAGAGAAGCATGTGCAGATTATTCTGCCTCAGGAGGACGCTATCTGGACTGCGAGCAAGATTAAACGACGAAGCATCCAAGGCGAGTTGGTTAATCCTAGAGGGCAGTTGATGACTCCTGACAGTTGAATTTTTCTTTCTCAGTCGACGATTCTCCTTACATGTCGGACGCAGGGTCTACTTGGACAACGACAACGATGAACTCTATTTTCCCTTCAATCCCTCGGTCAATGGTGCAGAACCCGAAGCGAACCTGGTTCACAAATCTGTTTAACTTCAAGCCTGCGTCGTACAGTCTGCTCTCCGTGTACGATCCGCGGACCACGAGGGATGAGTGCAAGAATTTGTTGAGGACGGTCGGCGTAAGCGTCGTTGTTCAGAACTCAGAGTCCGTCGGAGGTGGCGTATTGAAATGTAAGCTTGACGAAGTCAGAGGTACGCAGATACACTATTATCTGGTGGTGCCATAGCCCTTCCTAATCTTAAGCCTTCCTTTAGACCCAGCTGGCGTCATGGCTATCGTGAAAGCCGTCCGATTCCGTGTTGAGTGTCATCAAACGAGCTCATCTCACACCGCCGCTGGATACGTCACGTCGCTTACCTTGGTGCAAGAGAAGGGCGCCCTGTCGTCATTCAAGCTGCTCTTCAACCGCCTACGTCGGGAATGGGAGCTCGACGTGCCTGGGGAGCTACACAACCGTAGTCAACGAGGTAGCTACCATGCTGGGCAGACGAATACATTGAGACTGGTGTCTACACCAACAGGAGGGAGCGGAAGCTCGGCTGGATACGCCCCGGGGCCGTACGCTCCGTCAATCTGGAGTAGCGCTGGTGCTCCAAGTCCTGCGTTGAGTGCTGGAGGAAGGTTCATTGAGCCTGATTATCTGTCGTGAGTATATCTCCATTTCCTTGATGCCTACTTGGAAGTGTTTCTGACTGTTCTTTCTTCCCTTCCAGGCCGAACTTCTGAGGTCATGCTTTCTTTCTTATTTTATGGGTCCTGATCTACCTCCATGTGCCTCATTGGTGCATACCCATTCGGCTGTCATTTGTAACTGTACCCTTGTAGTAATGTAATCCCCTGTGATTCGGGCAACTCAGCTCAGGGGACGTCAGGATATAAGCCCCAACCTTGGTCATCATAAATTCGTATCTCATCGAGTTTCAATATCCATTCTATCGTCTGGTAGTTTGTGTTGTTTCTTCGCCGCCTTTTCCGCGTCTTTCTTCGCCTTCGCCTCTATTTCTAGCTCACGTCGACCACGAGACGCAATCACGATTTTGTCCGGGTCCGTACTGGACACGCGGATGAATCGGCATAGATGCAAATACGCCGGATCCCCATCATCCCACTCTCTTAAGAGTGAGACTGTTAGGGGGTCCGTCAAGTCAAGGATCTCTGGTAAGGTGAAGCATACAAAGTCAATGACTTCATTCGCTGATTTGGTGTCGAATGCTCACCCATGCCAGTTCGGTACTCCTCCTTTTCAGCTTCCATCAACCCATATATCCTTTCTGATTTCATACTTCTTGGTTGGCCTTTCCGTCGCTTTGCCTCTTCCTCCGCAAGAATGTTGTCGTGTCGGTGGAGCCAGATATCACGAATAATTTCATGGACTTCCTGAAGGGATAGACATGAAACATCCGGAGAGATTGCGTTACAGAAGAATACATGACGATCGCCTTGATAAATGAAGTGTGAGCGATTGCGAAATTGCAAGCGGAATGCCTGGAGGACCCACTACTTTCTAGACGAACTTTACTCCTTTTCGATTTTGCAGCTGCAAGTTTCGTGGTCCGTAGTTGAGCCCTTTCCAACTGTCCAGCCTTCCTCGACATTGGATGAAATAACTTCTCTTTCTTGGCCGAAGCATGCGATGTCGGCTTGCCGGCATTACTATCCCCAAATACTGATATTAGAGGCTCGCTTGCAAGAATAGATATATGGTACGCACGCCCTAGCTCGCTTGGGTGCATTTGATTGCGCCGTTGTACCGACCATCGTGATGGCTGGAGGGAGGAGATAAATTGCCAGTCGATGCTCAACCGTGAGGGCGCAACAGGGAGGGATTCTTGAACTGACCAAAAGGTCCAACGCCTCCCTCTCCTTAACTGGACGCCTGTATTGTTGCTATCATATCCCTGCTACATTTCCTCATATCTAATCTACCGCGCCTGGATCGAACCCCTTATGTCAAGCGAAGTTGCACGATCTCATCGCGCCAATGGGTCGAGCTCGTCTTCCAATCATTCCAGGGCTGGGAGCAGCACCAGATCATCTACAGCAGTGAGCTACCTTGATTAACAGATATTCTACAAAATTTTAACGGGCGTATTTGATAGCGATCTCATCCCCAAGTGGAGTCGGCCGTCACCAGATTGCTTGTTGCTATCAAACAACTCCTCGAATCCCTGACGAGTTGGAGTGTCGGCAAGATGACCGACGGGCAAGTCAGCGATGTATACGTTCAACTGGGAAACGACTTTAATACATGCGTCACTGCGTTCGGCGCATACGATATCGACATGAGGTAGGACGGCCTCAGGCTATTATTGGATCTTGCGCATGCTAATGCCACCTCTCGTATAGGGATCTACTAACAGTACCTATGGCGCTACGTACCGTTCTTGAAACAGCCCTTGCCGAGGAACCTTCCCCCGCAAATCTCGATGTATTCCTCCCAGAAGTCCGGCAGATCATCACAGACTTACTTCAGGGGTTGAGGGGCAAACAGAGCATATTCCGGCAAAAAGTCGCAGACCGTGCACAACGGCGCCAGGACCGGCAGCTATCTGACACTCCCCGAACATCTCGATCGAGTTCACAGCCACGCCCACTACCAGCTCCGTCAATACCGGAGGATGAGTCAGGAGAACGGACCTCGCCGCCCCCACCTCCTGCTCCTCCGCCTGCAGCATCGAAAGCCCCTATTGCCTCTGCGATACCCGAACGCGTATCAGGGGGGCGGAGGAAATACTCACATCCCCCACGCTCAACTGGCTTTTCTGACTCCGGGCAATCGGAAGGAGAAGGTAGCAGTAGCAGCAAACCTCGTCGCGGGTCCACCAATCGTCGCCTGGTATCGTCAAGTTCTTTCGGCGGAGGTGAAGATGGTGGAGAAGGATTGGCAGATCTAGCCGCAAACGCAAATATGGCGGAAGAAAGGTTGGCCAGCACTGAGCGAGCTCGGAGGTTGCCCCTCCCTCCCAGCACGACACCTACTCCCGCTGCGGCTCCTGAGAGAGAAGATCCTTTTCAACCGGTACCAACAGCATCCGCGCGGTCCAGTGTCACTGTTACACAACCTTCTGGGGAGAAGACCCCACCGCGGTTGCCAGCTTCCTCCCCTGCGCTTTCGCCAGAGGTCAAACGCTACTCTCTCGTGGATCGACCCCTTTCCCCTCCAATTAATAGTTCCCCAGACCTTGCCTCGGGACCGGTCGTCAATGTGGAATCGGCCTCTCCATCCCCGTCTGGTTCTGGTTTCCTGAATAACCTGCAGTCGCCCGATAGTCCTGGCCTCAGTGCAGCGAATAACACTCCCGCCGTCGCGAAAGAACTTGCAGAACTAGAGCAGACGGATGTCCTCCAACGCAAAGCGTCCAAGCGGTTCTCTTCATACACTTTCTCTAAGATGGCTGGCAGTGCAGGCCTTCCGACGCTCCCTGCACTGCCAACGAACGGAGCAGCAGGCTCAGGCAATAAGCCCGGGTTCAATAAGAGCCTCAACAGACGATCTATCATCGCACCGTCGGCTTCCATCGCCAACCTTACACCAAAAGACTTGGAGACACTCGCAGAGGCCGATGAGCCGCTGTCACCGCAAAAATCGCCGCTAGATGTAGGGAAGGCGTTGGCTACTGATGGGAGGGAAACAAGTCCTGCTCGGTCAGCACTTACAGAGAGAGAGGGGAGTGGACCGGGCCACTCTCGCGGGATGTCAGGTCGGATGAAGAGGGAAATCTCTCCTGCATTCCAGAAGATACCAGAGGATGGGGAAGAACCTTCCAAAGCCATTGTTCCTGCTGTGAACGGTGCACCTGTAGCAGCCCTCTCAGAGGAGCCAGAACCTCAAAAGCCATCGCCAACCCCTGGCTATGTAACGGCATACCTTCAAGTCGGCCGCAGTGTCAAGAAAGTCGTGATCGAGAGTCACAACGGCCTGTCGTTTGCATCCTTGCGGGTTCTCTTCGTGGACAAGTTCTCTTACAGTCCTGGACAGGAAAACTTCCCTGCGATATACATTCGAGATCCAAAGAGCGATATACAGTACGAACTCGAGGACATCACGGAGATAAAGGATGGCTGCCTTTTATCCTTGAATATCGAACGTGGGTGCTCGCCATACTTTTTCGTATTTACACTGGCTTACTAGCCATCGTCTTGTAGCACTGGACCAGGTCAAACAGCATATCGACATGCAGATGGCGAACCTCAGCAGTGATATCAAAGATCTTAAGGCGGCTTTCAACTCGCAACGACGAATGTCCACTACGCCCATGCCCATTGTAGCACCACCCAGCGCGGACGCAACCCCACAGCAGGCGCGGCCTACAGAGCAACAGTTCCAAGTTCTGGCACGGCGCCTTTCTAAGTTCAACAGTGGGACTAGGGTCGACGAGCCCCCCATGCCGAACGGACGATTCCCGGCGGCTGCGTTCGGCGCACCCAAGATGCAGCCGCTCATTGAGCAATCGACTGGGGGGACCTTCCAAGGCTTCCAAGGGATGTACCAGACCCCGATTGGTGGATCATACCAATCCCTTATACCACAATCCACCGGAGGGTCGTCTTATACCTTTGTCTCAGATAGTGGTGGTGTGACGAGTAGAATCGCAAGCGATCTCAAGTCACAGTTTGACGAAGTACAGGGCCTTCGACGAGATTTGGGCGTAATGCGCCAGGTGTATAACGACTTCATAGGCCAAGCCAAGACAGCCATCTCTTCGTTGCGCAGCCAGAACGAGTTAGTCAAGAGTCTGGCCAACTCGAAAATTGGCGGATCACGCGCGTACATCGATACTGGAAAAGCCAAGTTGGACACGCGAAGTCAGAACGTTTTGACCAAGATCGAGGAGTTGCAGGATTTGGTGGAAGGGCTGAGAGATGACGTCTTGAAGCGGCACATCTCGCCGAAATCTAACCTAATTAAGTCACTCAAAGCCGATATCGAAGCCAGCCAGAAGGAGTTAGACAGCTTGACAGCACAGATCTCGACAGTGAAGCCGATCTGGAAGAAAACCTGGGAGGAGGAGCTGCAGAACATAGTCGAGGAACAGCAGTTCTTGGCCCACCAGGAAGAATTCATAGGCGATTTGATCGAGGACCACAAGGCGCTGATGGAGGTCTTTGGACATGTTGAAAAGGTCATTACAATCCGGAATAACACGATGCCTTCCAGTGGCGGTGGGCGCGGTGGGCGTGTCATGCGTACTGGGCGTCTGTTTCGACCGCCGCCACCTGAAGCTGGGCATGACGGCTTGAACACGGTCATGCTCGAGATTCGTGGTGCAGCTATCGATCCTAATCGTCGAATCGAGGCGATCGAAGCTAGTCTGAGGGCGCGAGAGAAGGCACGAATGGCGCGTTCGGACGAGTTTACCGAGGAACTCGGCGAGTTCGTTGACAAAAAGAGATTGAAGATGACTGGAGGGATCGAGGAGGCGGAGCGTCTGAGGCAACTCCGGAGCGATCATGCATTGAAGAATATGTTCTCCCCTGCGGCCGGAGGGGTCGCAGGTGGTACGATGGTCAGTGCAAGTGGGGGCGGGTTCGACATGGGTGGGTTTGGAGATGGTGGTCCCATGGGCATGAGTGGCTTGACTTTTGCCAAGGCGCCCCCCATACCTAACAACGATGACCCCTTCGGCTCTGGTGGTAATGGGTTCGGGATGGGTGGATTCTCATTTGCCAAAGCACCGGCGATCCCAGACTCGCCTTGAGTCTCTCATACCCCAAGGACTTGACTATTTCCCCTGCATACTGCATATTGCATAACTATCACGCCTGCATATCTCATTCGTTATACTGTTTTCTTTCTTCGCTGGTGTATTTCATGTTCATATAATTTTACATGCTGTTTCAATCAGACGAGACGCCCTTCTGCCTCCCATCTATCCAGAGGTTTTATATCGTCCACGAGTTTTTTATTCTCTGGATTGTCCTGCAAGAGGTTCTTTAAGGTGAATAGCGCGTGTTCTCGCAGATCTTTGTAGCAAGCTTAATGAGCAAACTTCTACCAAAAATATTCCTACGTAGTACTCACAAGGGTTCCTCTCATCGATCACGCACATATTCATGATAAGCGGGATGCCGCCACGTTCCCGGACCGAGTCCTGAATCTCTCGGTCCTCATGACAGAGGATCCCAAGAAGCCTGACAAGGTCCCGCTTGATGTACTCGAAGCCGGCGGGACGTCGGATGTCATCAGCAGCAGTGGCAGTGCCGAGAGTGTTCAGGTTAGACGCATGCTGTTCCCTTCCGAGAATAATTCGAGGGAGTAGGATGTCGAGACGCCGTAGCAGATCTAGAGCCAGTGCAACTTGTAAACGTCAAATATGGTAAACTTACCCCTCGCTCGGGACGCACCAACTCCCTCATCGACAAGTGACATTCCATTTTTAGAACGAGCTTCTTTGGCGATCCCCAAGTCTCTGAGCACCAGTTTATTCTCCTGTTCAAACAAAAGGAGGGAAATAATACATTGCGATGTCAGGACCAGAGCCTTGGTGAGGACAGGTAGACGAGGATCGACTGTCAATCGGCTCTCAGCGGATGGTGATGGTCCATCACTTCCGCCCAAGGCAGTTCGTGCTGCATCCGACAGTTCCAGATGGATATTTACGAGCGGTGAAATCAAGCCGAGATCCGTGCTCTTGGTTGCGCATAACGCTGATTGTAGATATGAATCAAGTAACTTCAGGAGGATGGTCTGATGTTGCGTGATTGGCTCTTCATAACTTAGGGAGAAATGATTGTAATAGAACCTCTGACATTTAAAAGAAGCCATGCGTAACTCACTTAGTTAGGGAGGTCCAAAGGCGAGGGAAAGCCTGCGAGTTGAAGATGGCTTGGGACAAGCGAAAGCTGGTTGATGATAGATGATCCATTTTCAGTTCCAGTTGGAGCATCCGCTAGCGCTCTGGGAGACCTACAAGATCGCGAAGGTCTCATCTTCCGATTCTTCTTCTTCGGATTGTTCAACATGGTTATTGACTCGGTCAAGAACTGCGCGACATATTTGGATCCCGCAAGGCTTGGTCACTAGTTGTAATCTTTAACAGCCATGATTGAGTTTTGGGACAGATATTGATCGGACAGTACTAACATATTTTGCGGATCTCCCTGGACACAATTTAGCATCAGGACCGACGTTGCGATGACTGTCCGTGTGTCAGGAGAGGCTAAAGATCGCCTGCAATTTGAAACCATCAACACACGGGGACATTTCAGGCTAAGATACTAATCTCACAGTACAATGTTCTCCTGCTCCTTCAAGTCCATGTATAATGGCCAAATGGCACTCCGAATTGGCTCATTATCGGTGGCGATGTTAGACAAGGCTTGTACAAGGGCCGTCGTAATAGAGTTCCCTGGTGAGTACAAAGGTAAGTTTATAGAATAGAAGGGTACACAGGTATTTAAAGGTTTACATTCGGTGTCCTGCATCATAAAGAAAGACGTAGTTTTTATAAGGATTCGTCGAATAGCTGGTTCAAACGCTCTTTCCAGAGGGTTGTTAGCTAAGTTAACATCAGGAGTCATGGCACTCACGAGGATTTCTCTTGATTCTGAGGTACTCCAGCCACCAGGTTTCTAGTAAATCGGCCAAGGTAAAGACAACCCTGACGGATTTCCGCTGATGGTTCGCCTTGGCATATCTCAGTTACGGCAACCTCCCAAAGGACACCCATATCTAGCCAGAAAACATTGGAGCTTCCCAGCTCTTCTCTGCATAAGGATCCCTTGAGATTCCAAGGGCGATGCAAGGTGACTAGCTACGCACCTGATGATCAGTGCTTGAGCAGCTTGCTTGGTCGCGCTCATTAGAACCTTGGTAAGCCGGCCCCACCAACCATGATTCTGTGGAGGGCTATCAGCGTGAAGTAAAACTAGACTGTGTATTTCTTTGACAGTCGCCGCCGTGTCCGTCGGATCCATACGTTGTATGATGCGTGGGTGAGTGATGTTCGACTTTCGCTTGGCCAATCATGCAGACGGAGACGACAACAACAACAACGGTCTCTGTACCTTCTCATCTCCATGACTCTCTAGCCGCCCTACTCGCGCCTAATCTATTACCCGAGTCTCTGCTGCTACTCCTTCAAACTCATGTTAAACCATCCATAGACGCGTCAGCGACCGAAATCCCCTATGAAACATTGCGTCAAATCTCACAATGGGCACAGACGGAGCCCGGAAGGGTATCACTCAAGAACAATACTTTGAGTATGCATCGCGCTTGTGTACACCACACATCTCCGCACTAACATCGGGAACCAAACTCTGCCTGATTGCTGTGGTTCATTATTTATGCAGATCCGTCCGACTATACCATGATCGCCATGCTGGCCGGAACACTTTCATCTCCTTCAGCGAAGCTGGCTCCTTACAAGCGTCCGTTGTCGCCAGAGGAGGAAGCCATGGTGAAATCCAAGGAAAGGAAGGCAATTTCTGCACTTCTAAACGGATTCTTGAGCACTATCGCCGTCGGGGTGGCAATGTGGTGGCTGGGAGGCAGTATATCCATGCGAACAGATCATGTACGTGAGACAGCCACATCTAGCTGATTCTGGAGGAAGGAGAAAATTTCGGGTTCAAATCGAGGTTGATATTAAACCTATTTCTGCAGAAAGTACTGCTTTCAGTCCTCGGGGCCATCTCTGTCGCGGTCACTGAAGGCATTTTGTACTGGATATGGCAGTGGAGGTATCACAACGCCTTGCATTCCCAGAAGAAGCTTGCAGCGGTGAAGAAGAAGAAGGTCGATGACGTTGGCTCAGAAGTCGCCGGTGATGTAAACGCCACGGTTGTCACCACTTCAGCCCTCGACACAGCTGCAGAAGGTAGTACAAGAAAACGGCGTGGTGCAGCAACGTCAGAAAGTTAGGCAACGCACTACCACTGCTTCATGAGGTAGGCAATACTGCTTCTTCCACGAATCAAAGAAGTTATTCAATTAAGATTCACATGCAGCTAATATTCTAGTTACCTAGGCTACCGTCAAGCCGATTGCGGATCCCATCCATAATACCCGAACCCCCAAAGATACAGTGTTACTAATTCTCCTCCTCCATCTGTGTGTTCCCATCTTGAGTCTCAGTCCTGCTGAAGATCCTCAAACAGATCCCCCTCTTCACTCCGATATTTGCGGCCACTCTGTCCATTGTCAGGGGGAACAGCAGCCTTTTGCGCAGGACCGCTGTCCCCTTGTTTGATTGTATGTCTTCGCGTTGATCTTCCTGTCGGTGCTCCTCAAAATGATTTCGTGATCATCCGGGATTAAAACAGCGGGGTCGATGGCGTCTTCCATTTCGGCGTCCTCGTCTACTACTTCTGGTAAGATTTTGTGACAATGTTACATGCATGTCGAAGTCTGGCCGATAATTTGGTCTTGTTCCTGCTCCATTGTTCCTTTTTCGCAACTGCAACTTGCCTTAGTCTCTGACGACCACCTCTAATGCCGGCACCACTGAGCAGACTTTGCTTGCCCTTCCTCTCAACGAGACTTTCAACATGGCAGTTGTCAACCTGAACTCCCACTAACTTACGGCACTCAGATGTCGCATGGAGTTATCATGTACGAGCTTTGCACTATTAACGACGCGTGCCCACCCATTCTGCGTCCAGGATCATCGCGTCGTGCCAAGTGACACCTTCCATCGATTCTACCTCGTGCTCATGGCGTGGCGCCAACCTCATGCTAGTGATATTTATGCTACAGGGCTTTATCAGTCAACTCCACTAGATTATCAAAGAGACCATCGACGGTAGCGATGAGCTTTTCGGCCAGTACACGCAGGATAGGATTTTGACTTGAGCTGAATACTGTACCCGTACGACAGTTTCGGATGTCGCGTGTCGCATGGGGTCATCCGATCCGAGATTTTGCTTGACGTCGCATGTCGCACTGGACCCCGTCCGAAGTTGTAATTCTGTGCGACATAACCGCCAAATATCAGTTTAGAGCGCTAAAATTACTATTTAATCAATATAAATACGCTTGATCCTTATTGGTTTTGGTTTCCTAATTGGCCCGCCTACCCGTGAATGTGTCTCAAAGGCCCCTCCGAGGCCTCAACTACCTCCCCACCATTTCCGGCCTCCTTGTCACGGCTGCCCATTTCCTTGTACGGATCCTCATCCTTCTGCACGATCCGAAGTGTCGCATGTCGCACAGCCGCCATCCGAAGCCCATCCGAAGTTGTCAGAGTGTCGCATGTCGCATGCCCATCCGAAGTCGTCGTGCAGGTACAGTAGGCGACAGACTTCTTAAGAGATTGACACTGATATAGATTCTTATTTTCGTGCAGCGTTCGGACACTAATCACGATGAAGGAGACACTTCCGTGTTAAGCGTTTGGCCTTCGTTTCTCTGTTTGTCTGATGGCCATCTCAAGTTGAGGCAAGAGCGACCCATTGAAGGAAATAGAAGCCATACATATTATTACAATGCGCCATCCTCTTCGATGCATCGGAGCGGTATGGCAGTGGTCTGAGGCGGTTGGGTACATGGCTTCGGTCGTAGTGCTCCCTTCGGTGGCTTATCTTTATTCTTTCTCGTGTGCGTTGGGAGATCAACGCTAGGGTGTGGCCCCCTTGTCTTTTTTATCTGTGATTGAGACCACGATCCACGAGTTCTCCATTCGATCTACCCAAACCGTGATAGATCGCCGAGTGAGTATGTCTGGCTTTCGGTGAGATCGGATCCGAGCAAACTGTCGACGGGAGAACTGGGATTGCACCTAATTCAAAAACCGACTCTGCTAGAGGAAAATGCGCTTTCCCCAGCCGGGCGATTACTGCTTGCACGCGTCCAGACCTTCGCGGCTGCAGGCCGGGAACTTTGTCGAAGGAGTTATCTTTTCTTTGAATCCCGTTGTCATGAATATGCCCGCCGGCGCCAGTGTCACCGACTGCACTAACTGAGAGAACGGAGGAAATTCCAAGAAACGTCTTCCTTGCTGGGACTCGTTCCGTAAAGCTGTTGCCATCTGACACCGGCGTCGGCAAGTGGGTGGGGCCGCCTGGCAATGGCATCCCAATGCTACGCAGCCAACCGCCTAGTAGACGTATCTGACGTTGGGTGGCGCAGGATAAATATTATCTTTGTGTATACTCCGTCGCCGATTCTGTTGGTGATCTGATAATGCTTTTAGTGAAGTCGAATAGGTTTGATGTCGTGACGAGGGGAGATCTCCGAAATTCAACGTATCGTCAGAAAAGCAAAAAAGTTCCATCCAGCCTGCTCGTGGTTTCGACTTGACCTAACTAACTGATTAGCGGCTGGTTCATTGGTTCCGAGCTATTGAGGGTTCAACGCGGCGTGGGAAGTGGACCTGATACTGACCTTGACTGCTATACACCATCATATTCTGTTCCTGCGCAACAGTATGGACGGAGAAGACGACCTTGAACGCGAGCCTTTGTTACGCGAGGAGCTAGAAGCAATTCCGGTATATCCTGTACGTCTTGAGGCGGTATACCCACATAGTTCCCTCCCTTGCGTCATTGACGAATTGCGATTCTAGATCATCCATCTCATCAAGGCCGACGTCCAGCACTACATTGGTTAGTGGGTTGGATCTCCTGAGAGCAGTATTGTTTATGGACATTCTTCTCATAGACACCCCACTATCTTATGATGCTGTGAGTTGCTTCATTTTGAGGTACATTGCCCTGGCTTATCAGTCGCCTTTAGCTCTTGGGCCCGGATCTTACCTATAGTCTCATACAACCACTGTATGAGAAATATTCCAGGATGCGCAACTACGCCACGGTCTTCTGTTTCCTAGTCAACCGGGTCAAATTCCTCCGAGATCAAGCGTTGCAGACCATGCCCGTATCAATGTCGCGCGCTGCACTCTGCGAGATCATCGCAATCAAACTTCTGCGTGACTGGGCCGAAAACACCATGGATCTGGCGGTGGTCATGACAACAGCTTGGTGTCTTTATGCTGGTGCCGGCCCTGACGTTATGGCTAAGGCTGATGAGAACAAGGGCGATTTGGACATTGAGGAGCGCGTCGGGAACGCTATCGAGATGGCCATTGTTGGACAGGCGAAACGCTTCATAAAAAGCGGAGCTTCTCAGAAGATCATCAGTGAGTCGAGGGCGACTGCCTTAGAGTCTGACATGAGCTGAAGCGTGCACTGCCAGATGGTATTTGGTCCGGAACAATAGTTTACCAGGCTGAGAGTGATCATTCATTTTTATCTGATGTGAGCAATCTCCACTGTTTCCCTATTGGAGCGGTTGATTGATGAGTACATCTTTCGTGTATGATAGACATACAAACGGACGCCCATTCACTTCTACAACCCGCGCAAAGCGCCGTTACTGGATCACTATCGGCTCAAAGTTCCTGCTATACGCTCAGTTCTTGAATACATGGAGTGCGAACTTAACTCGTCTCTCGGTATGGGCCCAACGGAACTGATAACCCTACATTAACATCTATAGATTTGTCATGCTCTTCTTGCTTTACGTGATAGCACTTGAAATGAATGACCCCCACAAGATCAATGTGCCGGAGGCCTTGTTTATGATTTATGCCCTTGGTAGGAAGATACGGCCTTTTCTTCGACCGTTTGAAGTAATTCAATGTTCATAGGCTTCACTCTTGAGAAGTTTGCGGCCATGCAAGAGCATGGCATGAAAGGTGCCGTACCATTTAGATACTGTTTTCGTCGGACTGAGGCGTACTAAAAATCTGGTGATAGTCTACTCGGCCAATTTATGGAACGCCTTCGACTTGATGTTCATGTGCATATTCGTGATGTACGGTAGCTTCCGGACCTACGGCGTCCAGTATCACATACCTTGGGCCAAGGATATGGGCATTGACATCCTTGCATTGGGAGCGTGCCTAATGTTCCCCAGGTATGTGCACTTCCTAGAGGATGACTGTCAATTGTTGATGGTGGACTCGCTACTTTCTATATGACAGGTTGGCATTCGTCACGCTCTCTAACAACTTGATGATCCTATCTCTCCGATCGATGTTCTACGAGTTTGTGGTCCTGTTGCTCGTGGCAGTGTTCTGTTTCTGCGGGTTCCTGTACGCGTTGTTCACGTAAGTGGTCCTTAAGAGCGGGCACATATATATATATATTTAGGGTTGTCCTGATACTGAACCACTTTCGCAGACTGAGCAAGAACTCGTAGGTTCACTTCACTACAATGGGCGGGACCTTTAACTTACTGCTTAAATAAGGGCGCATCCAGATGAACCTGCCTATGGTGTTGCACAAATAGCTTGGTGGATGCTCGATTTATATTTTGGACTTGACGCGAGCGGGTTTGATAAAGCGAGTGTGTATGCCCTCTCCTTTGACCATTTTTGTTGACGATTCTCCGAAGGGCTCAAGCTGACCCTCCTATCTTTGAAATCTGTAGCCTCGTTTCATAAAGTATTTGGTCCGGTCCTAATGGTGAGTTGGTTGGCCGTTGGAAGATGTATCCAGCGACTCAGGTTCTGACGTCGTAGATTATATACGCTTGCTTGTCAAACACACTTCTCTTGACCGTCATGGTATCGGTAAGCAGGTGTACGCGTATTTTATTCCAGCGTTCTGAATAAGACTCCAACTCTAGATCATGTCCAACACGTTTGCTACCATCAGCTCGGACGCTGTGGCTGAGGTTAGCGGAGCATGGACCTGTTCTGTGCAAAAGCTGATTCTCCACCTTGATTCAGTCCATGTTCCGTCGTGCTGTCAGCACAATAGAAGGGTGAATGCCGACCCTGTCAAGCGCACTGAGGAAGTCCAGATGTTGACAGAACTCCTTGTAGCGTTAAAACAGACGCGCTGTTCTCCTATCAACCTCCGCTCAACTTATTCGCGTTCGCTTTCATGCTTCCTATGAGCTTCATCTTGAACCGACGGTGGTTTCACAAGGTGAACGTGTTTATGATCCGGGTAACGAGCTTCCCGATCCTTTTAATGATTGCCGTTTAGTGAGTGCTTATGCATTGTGTTGATCCGAGAAGTTACTTACTGTGAATGTACGTACCTCGTCTCGGCAGTGAGCGACAGAAAGTGATCCACCAGGCAACGACAATGCGCGAGACAGTCGACGGCATGGTCGATACCGTCTTTGACAGCTTGCCAAAAAGGATCAGGAGATTGAGTAAGCTCATCGAACAATCTATTAAAAACAAACATTCATCTTCCGATATTTTGCAGCAATATTTGATACCTTGGTCGGTAATGGTCACGACATTAACACAGTTTTCGACGTTGAAGAAGAGCTTCAAGAGGAAGCCGAGAGCCGCCGGATGAGCCAAATACAGATAACGCGAAAGGGGACTACTGGTTCAAGGCACAGCAGGAAGAGCACCAAGGACGAGTCCAAACTTGCAGATAAGGATATGCAAAACGGCGACCGGCCCACTGTCCCGCAACTTATCGTGCCCGTGCCGGCATCGGAGATTGTCACACCAGTGGCTTCGCCCAAAGATGTTGCATCGATTGCATCCCAAGTTATTTCTGACTCCGCCGCCCGCTCTCCGTCTCCGCAGCTACAGTCGCTACCACCGCCACAGGCGCCACCGCTTAGCAGCTCCCACAGTACACCACTTCTTAGCCTTCATGATAGGGCTGTCCTTCGCGAGCGCGAGCGGCGTAAGTCACAGAGGCGAGACCAGAGACCATCTATCAGCACCTTAGATACCGGAAATCTCCTGCAAGGGCTATTTCAAGGCGGTGGCCAGGAGTACGTCCAAAGTCCGCTGGCCCGGATTTTCCAACCGATTGTCGTCACAGGTCCCAGCCCGATGCCATCCAGTTTGGCACAAAATATCAACTTTGACAGCGCAGATGAGGATGCCGTAGACACTGGGGACGAGGGTCATTCCAGCATGGACGAGGCGGGTACTGGAGCTGGAAGGAGCGTGAATAGCGGGAAGTTGCATGGCGGTGCGCTGCCCGTTCAATTCGGGCCAGTGTCGAGGAGGATATCTGCTTCGCGCCACAAGTTGTCGCAAATGAGCAATGATATTGGAAACAAATCGAGTTCCGGTATCAGGAGAAGGACGCAGTCGGCGGTTGGCCCACACATTCGACCTGGATTGCTCTCTGCCAACACGATAGTCCCATTGACGACGTCTTCGCCTGCGAGATCTAGATCTGGGAGCCCAAGTGCTCATCCGTTCCCTGCGGCGCAACACTCTATGGAGCCGGAGACAGTGACCGAGATAGAAGGAGATGACGAGAACGAGAGACATTCGAGGGACTTGGGCGAGAGAGAATGGAGGGACCGATTAGGTAAACTTGAGGAGAGGCAGCAAAGGATGGAGAGGATGTTGGAGAGGATCGCGGAGAAGCTGGTTGGTGATGGGACTGCACGGCATTGAGGGGATGGTTTCCTGATTTCTTGACCTATGAGATGTATCCACCATTCCGCCAAAGACCCGCTCTCATCTCCGTTATCGACGCTGGCAATGCTGTCGATTATGTTCTGAATCATTACACTCTGACTAGATTTCTTCCGTACTTCCGTCTCTAGCCTTTATTCCCCTTTCCTTTTCTCTTTAGCTATAGGGGTCCAGGCAGGTCGCACATGAGTCCTGAATGTGTAGAATCTACTCCATTGTTCTTGACACAAACTGCTAAGTCGACTCGCAAGGCAATCATCTCCTCGGGCAAGTCTGCCAGCGCGGTGCTCCCTTGTCCCGTTGCTTATCGTACGCGTCCCGCATCAACAGGTTATTGGTGTAGTGTAACGCCAAATCTCCTCTGAACTAGGACACCGACACGATTTTACGCCACATTCTCATCCCAGCCAGATCATAATCCCAACCTTATCATGCCCACTGCCACCATCATCCTAACCGAGGATAATTAGGCTCCTTAGGCGAGACAGGTTAAAGCGCGAGCCAATATCGCGGGTTGCTTCCACTGCATCAATCCAGGCTGGGATTTGAACCCCCCTGTTGACCCCATGAGGATCACAAGGGAAGAGAGGGAGGAAAAGCGGGAGTGGATGATAGATCAAGCAACGGCGCTGGAAATCATCCAAGGGACGGTGTCAAATGCCAATGATCGCTTAATCACTGGTAAGACTGCAAAGGAGGCATGGGAGATCCTGGCCAAGGAACACAACAGACAAGATGCTGGTCGCCAGTTTCAGTTCATGACCACTTTGTTAAACACCTATCAAAGGCCGGACGAGACACTTCCCGCCTTCTATTCTCGCATCCTCAACGTTACTGAGAGCCTAGAAGGCCCTTTCCCCTCGACCGCCACTGCCAAGGATGTCATCGACATTCTTGTTGCAGCCTTGGCCATAACCAAGGTTCAGGGAACAAGTGAGAACATCAACTTCACCAGGAGTCTCCTTATAAATGGTATCGTTGCTGTAAATGATGTCAGTGGTGCCTTCAGCATCGAGCAGCGTAGACGTGATGTCGCTGCTGCCATAGAGGCTACCAAGGTAGCCAAGGCCAGCATCAGCAAGGCCAGGCCAGGTGCCCTTGGCTCTCCTACCTGTGCCCACTGCTCTAATCGCCACAACCCAAACGAATGCTGGAAGATGTTCCCGGAGAAGAAGCCGGAGTGGGTGAGGCTGGGAGAGAAGGCACAATATGAGGTAAAGAGGCTGAAGGCAAATGGCAAGAAGAAGCATGCTAGACACACCAAAGTTGTTGCAAAGGATGAATCAAGTGAGTCAGAGATCGAGGAGCCCACCACCATGGCAAGTTCTTGTAACTTTTTCTCATCACATTTCAGCACTGACCACAATTGGGGAACAGGTACGAGACATACGTTGCTTGTGATGCCCCGTTGCTCCTCGATTTAGAAGTTAAAAAAAACCTCCTTTACTGCCCACTTGCAAAGAGCAGGGCGAAATTTGACAGTGTATAACCTTTAAGCTGGATCATAATATTACGATCAGCATTTTCTTCCATAACAACTTCATATTTAATGATCACATCATGCCAAAGCACGCCCTGTTGTATTCCGCGAATCGGCCCTTCCTTCTCCTCTCCTCCACTGGGATGAGATGGACTGATCTATTCCACTTTCTGCGATCCACATCTCGCGAGTAAACCCCATTCCCTTATTTTTCCACCCCTCTCTAGTTCATCATGTCCAATATCCGCGATAGGGCTAGGTCTAGTAGCTCTCAGCCGAGCAGGCTTCGCGACGGGGGAAAAGGTTTATGACAGTGTACCTCGCTCGAACGTTGTGGTAAAGACTCTTGCAGCTTTCAGTGCGATGAGGATATAGATGTTGTTAAATACATGCTGATGAAGCCCCGAAGATGCAGGCCATTAGCCAATTATCCTGGTATCTTCATCAACCCTTGCTTGTCTGAGGGCGCAATCGGGGCGTTGATAGACGACAGACGGCGCGTCAAAAGTTAGGAACAGCCGAGTCGTTCGATATCCTGTTCTGAACGCACTTAGGGCCGTTATGACCGCTTGTTTTCCATCGCAGACAAGTGCTGTCGCACCAGCGAAGTGGTCATGGTTTAATAGCCAGCCGGTTTTGACAGCGAAATCTACATCCATTCGTTCCTCCGAGATGCAATCTGGTTAAGTGCGCAAAGCGATATGGGGCAATAAAGGTTGGGCTGTGCCGAGAGACCACGCAATATTAGCCCCAACTTCGGGCTGCGTTCGGCGCTGGACCGCCTTTGTTCCCGGTGAATGTTCCGACATATCCCCATGTCTTATGGGTGGATCCAATAAGCACTGCCTGCGTATAGCCATATGAAGCGCGGATTGAAGGGATCTGGCAGGTCAATTGTTTGATCTTGAGGTCTCGATGGAGTTGAGAGCGTGGCGGAGAAAATCAATGTCAAAGGGTCCACTCACTAATCCCCGATCAGCCACGTTCGTATTTTTATCCAGACTACTCCCCAATCTTTCAAGACACAAACCTCCCTTACGATCGTACCGGTTGCGATTGGAATAAGTATCTAGTTTCAGTTCAGGTTCGTCGCAGTGTTCAATCTCTAACCGCGACGGCCATGTCGACGACAACGACAACAGCTAACAATGATGCCCTCACAGCTTTGTCGACACTACGATCTCGTTCTCATTCTCGTCAACGTTCAGAACAGTTAGATTAAGGAGACGGAGCTATGATACCATCAGAGAAAACGACAAGGATGAACGGTTCAGCCGGGGTTGACAGCTGGCGAAACAACCGACACGGTCCCGCAGACACACTTTATGCTCCTAGAGCAACATCTGTATCTGCATCGCCGTCCTGGCAAGACGATCCACATGCCCATCACCATCACGCTCACTCGCTCGCGGTCCCTATATCGGTCGCCCCACACACTACAGCATCGCCACTCGTTCACTACGCCCACAGGCAACCACTTACTATGGCACCTACACCCCAACTTCTCAGTTCGTATTCCTTGCAAGGCAAAAGCGCGATATTCACGAAATCCACGATGCGTTTTGTGCTGCTTTGCATCCTTTGGTATGGGAGCTCGGCCCTCTCGTCCAACACGGGGAAACAGATAATGAACCAGTTCCGATACCCGGTTACGCTCACGTTGGTCCAGTTTGGGTTCGTATCCGGCTTCTGCCTCATCTTCACCAATCCCGCCTTCGGATGGTCTAAGCTACGGAAGCCGAATATGGTTATCGTACGCAACACTCTACCGATGGCGGTGTTTCAGGTCGGCGGACACATTTTCTCGAGTATGGCTATCTCAAGGGTCCCAGTCAGCACAGTTCATACAATAAAGGTTCGCGTTGTCAGATCTCGATTGTGTATATGAATGCTGATAATGTGGTTCTGTATGTTAGGCACTATCTCCTCTCTTCACTGTCGCAGCCTATGCGCTCCTCTTTGGCGTTCGCTACTCCGCCAGCACCTATATTTCACTTCTCCCGCTCACCCTTGGTGTCATGCTCGCCTGCTCCTTCGACCTTAACTTCGATAACGCCCTCGGTCTTATCTGCGCCCTCGGCTCGGCTCTCGTCTTCGTCTCGTCTAACATCGTCTTTAAGAAGATCATGCCTACCGAAGGTGGCGCTTCCTCCGGACCCACCCCATCACACAAACTCGACAAGCTCAACCTTCTCTTCTACTCATCTGGCCTTGCGTTTATCTTGATGCTTCCTATCTGGGTGTGGAGCGATCTCGGCCGACTGTTGGACCACGATCACCACGCTCGGCCAAAGTACACCGGAAACAGTGAACCTGCGCATGGGGTCATGTATTACTTCATCTTGAACGGTACAGTCCACTGGGCGCAGAACATCATCGCGTTCATGATCCTGTCGTCAACGTCGCCGGTCACGTACTCCATCGCGTCGCTCGTCAAACGCATCGCTGTTATCCTCATCGCCATCGCGTGGTTCGCTCAACCGGTACATTTCATTCAAGGAATCGGCATCCTCTTGACGTTCGTTGGATTATGGATGTACCAGAGAGCCAAGACTGATGTCGATCGTGGGGAGAAGAAGATGGCAAGGCGCCTGACATTGTCTGCTGGAGGTCTTCCGATGACAAGTAGGGACGCGAAGTTGATGGGGCAATCGACGCCAGCGCCGAGTCCGTTACCGGATGAGGGAGCGTGGGAGAGGGCTGGCATGCCTACGTACTCAATCAGCTCGGGTGTGGCAGTCCAACAGCAACCGCAGGGCCTGACGTCACCCGTTGGCGGTGCTAACTCGTACAACTATCCGTCTACGACGGGGCACACACATCCTGCAACATCACCAAGCAGCGGAGATCCAACCCTGACCCACCAAAGGAGGATATCTGCCGCCGTACATGGACATTCGCTGCTTCCTCCTCCGCCCCACCAACAATCGCATCGTCCACAACCGCCCCGATTAGATACGTACTCAATTCACCAGACGGTATCCACGTCAATGAAGGTCCCGCCGCCATTACAGCCTATATCACCCAACGCTGAACGAGACAACCACACAGACCCATATCCATCTCCCCCGGCTTCGCTCGACTCTCCTCCGCATCACTCCTTATCATCACTCCCGCCTGTGGGAAGTGGTGGCTCGGGAGGAGGCAGTCTATATAACCGACGACCGATCATGCACGTCTCTCAGCCAAGTGATACGGATGTTGGTGGTGGATTAGGGGCGGAAGGTGGTCCAGATGGAGCACCATCGTTTTTGCCTATGGCAGTGGCTGCAACATCATGAGACGTTTTATCAGTATCCATGCCCATACACGACCATAGACTTTCTGCTTCTTGACTATTTTTACTCTATCTTCCTGTGCTTCCTTGAAATGTGCGCTACTCGCGTGCTATCTTAGATATGCTCCTCTCCTCTAACACTGTATGTATTACTTCTCTATTCTACTATCGGAATTACCCCAGCATCGTCGCATCTGAACTTGATCTGTAGCCCGTGATCTTGGAACACGACCCTAACCGCGGGTAGTAGATATCTGTATTTCTAGCAGCAAAAGTTGAACCATGGCCCCAAACCCAGCAGCCTATAGCTATAATCATTTGGACCTTGAGAAACCACTACTAGATCGCACCTATGACTTCCCTGACCGCTCAGACGCCAAACTGAACGCCGCCCTTCCCCACGGGAAAGAGGGATATTCACAGGTTTTACATGACGATCCTCAACACAGGCGATGGAGGGGTTACATTGGAACGTTCATCGCAGATAATACTGGAAAGGATGGTCAGTAGCTTCCAATTCTCGTACATAATGCAACTCCAAACCCTTGCTGAACCTAGCTTGAATTTGGATGTGCAGTGACAAAACAGTGGCATATATCTGATTTCGTGAGCGGGCTTCTCTTGAATTTTGTTTAATTCGTAGCCATGCTCATTCTAAATGCATTGTTGATCGTCTTATTAGCCCAAAGGCTACACTCTCTGGAACAAGCAACGGAGCTTAGACAACCCGAGAACGGACCCTTATGTGTTTGGATACGGTAAGGCCCTCGTTTTTATTTTGTCCATCAGGGATTTGACTGATTGAGTATGACGACCTTCTACTAGGTGGAGCGAAGAAGTTCTTCTCACCAGTGGGATTCGCTCTCCACTGCCTCTGGCTATTCGACGATGACTACCACGACAACCACCCATGCCAATGCACGTTATGTACAGGGAAAATGCAAGGCGAAGTCATGGTGAACTGGAAAGGCATGCCTGGTCGCTCGGTGGAACGGTCAGAGCGTCATACTGAAACCTCAGCATCTCGAACTACCGTTCACGACTCCGGTACGGGAACCCCCACCTTCGACATCCCACCGATCGCTCGCATCGCCCGATGGACAGCCAGCAGGCGTTTGCGAATAGGGGAGAAGAGCACCTTGAGACCGACGAGCGCACTATCACACGAGCGTGACCTGGACCTGACGTCGCTCCGACCATACCGCGTCGGTGAGATCGTTTGGGTCTCTATATCACCGATGATACCTTCACGGCGTCCCCAAAATGGACCTGACGAAGTGATTGACTTTTGGCCGGCAATCGTCCAGCAGGCCGACATTGGAGTCATTACTACGCCACGAGGAGGGACAGGTGAAGGGTACATGGTGAATCATTATCGGCGGTACCGGGTCCATATGCTAGGAGCAGGGGGAAACGCAGTCATCAGCGAGTCAAAAATCCTCTCCTGGCAAGCCTACACTTTACCCCGGGTCGTTTTCGATCAGATCAAAAGACCTCGAATGCCGGTGGACATACGCGTGACGGAGGGCCTCCCGGAACTGGAGAACTTTCACCCGCTGGAACTCCCCTCGCGTACGAATCGTACCCCGCATAACGCCGCTTCGGCGGATGGAACTCTACTGGTGGAAGATCCAATAGAGATCCCAAGGACGTTTGAGAATGCGTTAGCTTCCCTATCTCTCGCTCGACGAATGGTCAAAATCATCGAAGAGCACTATTGTTACACCGATCTCTATCGTGATCCCGGGGAGAGCGGAGGGAGCAGAGAGTGCTACCAAGGCATATGGTGGGGGCCAGAGCGGATCTGGGTAGATGACCTCGTACGATTGAACGCCAAGAGGCAGGATCTCGCAAAAGATGGTCGCAATGAATTCCTTAGGGATCCGACCAAGGATGCCGTCGGTCGCGCGACGCTCGCTCAAATCACGGAGTTCACGTGGGATACACAAAAAAAGCAGATATACTTCTCGGCTCGCTTATACGAATTGGCTGACGAGGGCACCGACCCCGATCTATTCGGAACGGACCTGCGACTCAGACTACCTGGCTGCCTGTCAGCACCGGCACGCTCTCATAGCGAACCGTATGGACTTCCTCGACCTCCAGACCATTATCGGTTCCGCAGGATCACCACAGACGGCATGGAGGTTTATCTTCCTATCCAATTCATCGCTGGCAGGTACGATCCTCTACCCATCAACTCGGAGGTACACCGCCATCTTCTTCAGCGCGTGTTCAACCCTGCACTTGTCGAAATGCTCGTTACGGGTCGACAGATGAATCCGGAAGCCGAAGCAAACGTTTTCAGGGTGTTGGCCATTTGCGGGTTGTGTGCTGCTCAGGAGAAGAACAAGATCATCGCCACGGAGTGGGGGAGGAGCAGGGCGAGCGTTGTACAGGCTGCTGAAGCGCAGGCGAAGAAGGCAACGTACGAGAATTGGATGAAGCTGCAACGGAAAGAGACAAAGCAGAATCCTGCTCATGACCAGATTGAGAGAGGCATGAATGTGGATGACGATGATACCATCGTGGTGGATTAGGATACTCGTACCTCGAGCCATCTACACGCTGTTGAGATCCGTGTTACATATATATGTACATATGTAAACACGACATTTGACTCAGCGTCCTTTGCATGATCGTCTTGATTATTCGCCTTCGATGCTAAACCTCACTCCCGATCTTCGGACGGTACGATCTAGTTAAGTCGTGCCATATAGATCCAGGAATCCAAAGCTGATTTACCTGGTCCATTTTATCGTATCCCTCCGACCGATAGACTTGCCCTTTTCCAGGAGGATCGCCTTGAGCGGGTGAACCTAGGCTAATTTTAGAGCAACTTGACGCGTGAGCGGGTGTGCTACCAGGCGCCTCTAGGCGCTTTCACCGTGCAAAGTTAGAGATATGTGACATGGATTTATTTAGAAGTGGTATTTGCGTACATACAACAGTGAACGATAAGGAGGGATACGATGCGCCCAAGCCTTGCAAGCGTGCGAATGATGGCGTCGTCGTCCTTGGGTGGCAGCGAACTGACCATTTTGATCGCACTCGAATGATAGCGAAAGGTTCATCACGCGATGTTATCCCGTAGTCGCCAGGTCTTGGTGATAGTAAGAGAGAGATATCAATTCGACAGTCTAGCTACGATAACCTACACCTAAACATCTCCAACTTATAGTTACTGCATGTAAAATGTGGGAGCGCTCCCAGGCGATCATGGGCTCGAGTCGGAGTAAGAATACAGTAGGGCGATGGAGTAAACCTCAGTGCTTTCTGCTACCCACGAAGGGTGCCGCCGTTCACCGGTCCTTGCCACTTGAGGAGTCCCGGGTTGGTTACCCTCCCCAGGACATCACGCTCCCAACACCCCTGTATCCAGACTCCAAAACGAGTCTACGCGAAAAAGGCCCTTGGGCGCACCGCACGAAGCGGTCTCCCCGTCGTCGCTCTTGGGCAATGGCGAAGGCCCTCAGATGCACCGCACGAAGCGATCACCCTACGTTGCACATAGTCGCACTTGGGCAATAGCGAGGTGAGAAGACCCCCCGGAAGGAATGTGAGCGAGTGTCGAAGGAATGGGCAGACGAGGGAGAGGAGGGGGAATTCTGGAGAACCTCTCTGCAGTGAAAACGACCGAATTTATAACCTTGAGCACGTAATCAGTCCGTTATTCCCTCGGACACACTCCAAGCTCCGTTGAATTGGTTGGCTGGCTGGTTGGCTGGGTTTTTGTTTTGTTTTGTGCAGGACTGTTGTGAGACCGAACGAAATGTATGGGCCGAAGTGGAGCCGAACCGTGACTTTTCCGGAGCTCCGATGAATTGATCCTTAATATGGTCGGGCTACGACCCAACGAACACCCTATTTTTCGCACAATCTTAGCTCATAGGGCCTCCCAGAACTCTTGAGGGCTTCTACGCTCTCTAGACTATCTTATCCTCATGAGACAACTACTCCTAGATCCTACCTCTATTATGTTGTATTGTTGGACCGAGAAGCAGTAGGAAATGGGGGGGTATATGGGCTGGTTCCTCAAATAGCGTTGGCCAAAGAAAGAGTGACAAAAACATCAATGTGAGACGCGCAAGCTTGTACATGTGGGCAACTCCCAAAGCCTTATACCTTCTGGCCGCTGCACAACTGATGCTAAATCAGGCGTTTCGTTCATATCGATATTTTCTAAGGCGTGGGTGATACCTACGTATGGATGTCACGACTTTTTCAATCGTTGAATTGACAACGAGGCCACCATATCTACATCACCGCTATAGCCCCAACCCTAACCCTAATTTACACTTCCAGTATTCTTAGCCCTGACCCCTAAGGCTTGGGGTCGCCACGTCCGCGCTATGAGTTTCGGATTAATCTTCGTTCATATTGGTTTCGTCAGCACCATTACTCCAGCTACGTTGGTACTCCGAGTCCAGCTCTATCGGATAACCGCATCAGTTTGATTCCGTCGTATATTTCACTCAAGCTATATCGCAGCTACATTTGTGTCTACTCCGGCTACTTCCCCTTTTTCGCCCGAACATTGCCGCTCGCGACATACCGTCGGCCGCATGGCGACCACTATAAAGTCGCTTCCCATGAACCAGACAGGATCGAAACCGCACAAGCGTCAACCTGCCCCAATCCTGCCTCTTGTCGTCCTTCCTCTCTAAATCCATTCTTCAAATCTTGACCCCGTCCGCAATGGCCGACAAAAAGTTCAGGGTCCTCGTCCCGGAGCCGCTTCCAACAGTGCGAAAGGAGGTGTTGATGAAAGCCGCGGATCAGTTCCCACCAGGCACCGAAATAATCCGCAAGGATTTCGTGGACCTGAACGAGGTGCCAGAGCAATTCCTCGATGTCGATGTCCTCTTCATCTATAAGCTGCCGGTCAAGGCGGAGCACTTCGAACGCTTCCCCAAAGTCAAAGTCCTCGTGCGTACGGGCGTCGGCGTCAACAATGTCGATATCGACGCCGCCGATAAACACGGCGTTTCCGTTCATAACGTCCCCGACTATGGCAGCAAGACCGTTGCGTCCCATGCCGTGCTGATGGCGCTCGGCATGGTGCGCAACCTGTTCGGATATCATGACAGTATGCGCAAGCCGGGCGCGATCGACTGGGATCCAGCCGACACGAGCAGGTCGCAGGCTCCTGTCGACTTGAGGGTCGGCATTCTCGGCCGCGGCCGCATCGGCTCGGAGGCCGCCAAGCTTTATTTGGCGCATGGATGCGAGGTCATCTTTTTCGACATCGACAAAAACCTGAAGTCGATCGAGGGCGTCACGCGGGTCGATACGCTCGACCAGCTGCTCCGTCTCTCCCACATTCTGAGCTTGCACGTTCCAGATACCAAGGACACGAAGGGAATGATCGGTGCTGCTCAAATCGAGCTGCTTCCCTATGAAGCCGTCATCGTCAACACCGCGCGTGGCCTCGTCCTCGACCTAGACCCGGTGCACAAAGCTCTGCAATCCGGCAAGCTGCGCGGCGTCTGCCTCGATGTGATGCCGAAGGAGCCGCTGACCAAAGAGAATATGCACCCACTGGTCATCGCCTATCGTGCACGTGAAGCGTGGCTCGAAGGAAAGGTGATGGTGACCCCACACTCCGCTTCTCACGGCAGGACCCCAGCGGAGAACATCCACATGTTTGCCGCCAAGACTGCCGCGATGGCGCTTAAGGGTGAATTCCGGAGCCAGATCAAGCCGGGCGGATTTTAGTTGGTCAGGTGGAAAAGTAGCGGGCCGGAGTGAAAGGATAGTGAACTGCCGTCAGAGTAAGATACTTCTCTTCATGTTCCTTAATCAAAACACTACAACAATTGAATTATTCTGCCTTCAAATCACCAAATGATCATTATGAACAAGCCTTATCCATCGTCAAGGCGAGAGCCTCCGTGAGATGTGCCGCCTTTCCGTGGCCTGCTCACTGCCCTTTTGCAATTTGAAATCTTGCCTTCGACGTCGACCACGATGGTCGTCCTGCGATCGAGCATTCATGCAAGACGCGAATGTTTCGATCAGGCTTTGCAGGTGAAGATCGACGTAGCATGGGGTGAGGTGCAGCGCCATCCTGATCCAAAGCATCCAAATGTCGTCGATGGTCGCTTCATTGACGGTTCGCAATCTGAGCCTTCCGACGTTGAGAGCATTTTTGTTGAGTGGATCGTTGATGAAGACGTGCGCGACCAAGTCGATCAAGTGGTGCGAACAGTGTTGCGTAGCGCGTCGCAGCAACAAAGGGATATCAACATTACAATCATCCAAACGACCGACAATGTCAAAACCCGTTACAGTATATCTAAAGTCGTTGAGGGAGGCATATGAGAACTGGCTGAAGCTGCAACGGATGGAGACAAAGTAGAATCCTGCTCCTGGCCAGATTGGATATGTGACATGGGTTTCTATTTAGAAGTGGCGTTCGCGTACATACTACAGTGGACGATAAGGAGGGATACGATGCGCCCCACCCTTGCAAACGTACGAATGGTGGCGTCGTCGTCCTTGGGCAGCATCGAACTGACCATTTTGATCGCACTCGAATGATAGCGAAAGGTTCATCACGCGATGTTATCCCGTAGTCGCCAGGTCTTGGTGATAGTAAGAGAGAGATATCAATTCGACAGTCTAGCTACGATAACCTACACCTAAACATCTCCAACTTATAGTTACTGCATGTAAAATGTGGGAGCGCTCCCAGGCGATCATGGGCTCGAGTCGGAGTAAGAATACAGTAGGGCGATGGAGTAAACCTCAGTGCTTTCTGCCACCCATGAAAGGTGCCGCCGTTCACCGGTCCTTGCCACTTGAGGAGTCCCGGGTTGGTTACCCTCCCCAGGACATCACGCTCCCAACACCCCTGTATCCAGACTCCAAAACGAGTCTACGCGAAAAAGGCCCTTGGGCGCACCGCACGAAGCGGTCTCCCCGTCGTCGCTCTTGGGCAATGGCGAAGGCCCTCAGATGCACCGCACGAAACGATCACCCTACGTTGCAAATAGTCGCACTTGGGCAGTAGCGAGGTGAGAATACCCCCCAGAAGGGATGTGAGCGAGTGTCGAAGGAATGGGCAGACGAGGGAGAGGAGGGGGAATTCTGGAGAACCTCTCTGCAGTGAAAACGACCGAATTTATAACATTGA